>CM044309.1:54265000-54470000 GCA_024291935.2 Okapia johnstoni
TTGGGAAGATCCCATAGAGAAGGAAATGGCAACCCACTCTAGTATTCTTACCTGGAGAATCCCATAGACAGAGGAGCCTTGTGGGCTACAGTCCCTGGGGCCATAAGAATTGAATATGACCGAGTGACTAAACAACAATCCATTGATGAACTCTGGAAAGCAGCCAGTTCACATTTTATGGAAGGATGTCTGGATGCTGCTGTCTTGCTAGGATGCTCCTGTGCGTGGACTTCTATTGTCCGTAGATGGAATACTGCAAGTTCAGCTTCCCCAGAGCACAGAGCCCTAAATTCCAGATGCTGGTGACATTACACTTTGTCCACACGCTTTAGAAGCTGGGGCTGGGGGCAGAGGATGGGGGTGGGAGAGTTGATGCACAAACCACTGGGATGTGCCTCTGGACTGAGAGTCAGGTCTCTGTATTTTGGCTTTTGTCTTGGTGAAGAAAGAACAGCAGACAGCTCAGAACCAGCAGACTCCCTGGGTGGGTGTTTCTCCCCAAGACGGCGTCCCTAGACTTGGCCCCAGTGAGGGTCCTCAACTTCCTTTGTGAAGTTTGTCTGGTCCTAGGCCTGGAAGTGGCTTCACAGGGGACACTAATCATAAAAAACCCACCTGCCAATGAGGGAGATGCAAGAGACACGCACTCAATCCCTGTGTGGAAGATCCCTTGGAGGAGAGCCTGGCAACCCACTCCAGTATTGTTACCTGGAGAACGTCATGGACAGAGGAGCCTGGCGGGCTACAGTCCATGGGATCTCAAAGAGACACGACTGAGCAACTGTGTGCGCATGTGCGCATGCACACGCGTGCGCACACACACACACACGCCTGGAAGTTAGCTCCCGTGTACGAAGACTCAGGAAAGCAGACAGTGTGAAGGGCATTCCTTAAGGAAAGGCAGGAAGTCTTTCAATACCAAAAGGGGATGAATCACGAGTGTTTCCTTGGCTCCAAAGGTTGCTGTTGGAATGCCTGTATGTTTCACACCATTGACCCCTCGGCACACACTCCCATTCTGAACTTGAGGAAGGGTCTTTACCTTAGCTCTTCCTGAGTTTCTTGAGTGATGGCCTTTTTTGTCCTGGATCCACATTTCATAAGGTAAGAATCCTACCTCTCCAAATGTGCTCCCAGACAACTTGTCCTCACTTAGCAAATGAAGAAAAAAAAAAGTTCAGAATTCCATGTAGGGAAAACTTTCCCCTCTGCAAATTTGCAGCAGGAGAAGTTGGACTTTGTTGAGGCTTGTTTTGGGTAAGCAGCAAGCATGTTTCCCCGCGTTGGTTCGGCAACAACATTTAAAGATGTCCCGTCGTCTTGTGAGGCATGAATGGCATATTGTGGATTCCAAAACTGCGCCTGCATCTGCTATGCCCAAACCTGCTCCATTTGCGAAGCTTAAAGGAGGCTGGCCTGTTTTTTTTTTTTTTTTTCCTTCCTCCGAGTTTCTCTTGTGGCCAAAGACAAATTGTTTCTGTGTCACTCAAAATACTTGAACTTGTCTGCAACCCAGAAGAGAATGTAACAGGGAAGGGCCTCCTCAGGAATTCACCCAGGAAGGGGAATGATACAAACATAGATGGACAGGGAGGTCACAGAGAGTGCTGGTGCCTTTTTTCTCCTCTGGAGACAAAGAGTTGTTGTGGATCTAGAAAAAGAAGCTCTCAAGAGAAATTGGTGGACTTTCTGATGTGCTCTGAGCTTCTTGGGTGAGCTTGCTGAGGTCTTCTTTCTTGGTCTTCTTTGGATTACTAACAATCAAAACTTGCAAAAAACTCAGTGTGGGCCCTCTCCATGTGGAATAATACTTCTGTATGTGGAATAATACTCTAGCGTATGTGAGGTTCTCTGAAAGTGATGGGTTAGAAAGTGGTAGCAAGAAAAAAAATTATTATTAAGAATGTCTTGAAAGTGAAAGTGTTAGTCTCTTGGTCATGTCCAACTCTTTGCAACCCCATGGATTGTAGCCCGCCAGGCTCCTCTGTCCATGGGATTCTCTAGGCAAGAATACTGGAGTGGGTTGCCTTCTCCAGGGGATGTTCCTGACTCAGGGCTTGAACCTGCATTTCCTGCATTGCAAGCAGATTCTTTTAACAACTGAGCTACCAGGGAAGCCCATGTCTTAGAGGTGATCAAAAGGTTTCTGAGAAAGTATATGCATGTAGATTTCTCTAGAAAGACCACAATGAATAGGAAAGTTTCAAGTAAGACAATCAGCTAAGACTGAGTGGGGCAGCCAGTTGGCTATCATGTGCCAGGTGCGGTGACACAGGGTCCCTGACTTCTGGAACTTCTAGGCTGGCAGAAGGGTTTTATCAGGTGTTGCTTCAGTAATTGATATGCTGAAAAATCAATATCCTTGAGAGAACCAAAATACAAGGTACATTTCCCCCTACTGCTGTCAGCTTTGTTCACTGGGACCAACATCCTCGACCCCTGAGTGAAAACTGGCATGTCCCCAGCTCTGCTTGTTCTCAGATGATACAAAAGCTCCTCTGGCCAGTTTGAGTCACAGAAATCGTCTCATTTTAGCTCTTGCAATGTCTGGGCCCAGGTGCTGGTCAGCATTGGCCTTGACTACTTAGCTTGACCTCATCCCAGGTCCTCCTGGGGCCTGTCTTCCTGCAGCTGGGCTGGTGAATCCTTCTGTCCTCTCACTGCAGCTCCTTCCCCCTGCCATGGCTGGTGTGTGTGTGTGTTGGGAGGGCGTACCCCTGTCACACGAGTCATGTGTGTGTATGAGTGTGTGTGTGTGTTGGGGGGCGTATCCCTGCCATACCTGTGGTGTGTGTGTATGAGTGTGTGTGTGTGTGTGTTGGGGGGGGGGGTGGGTGTCAGAGGTAAGAGCTCCAGCCCTTTCTTACATGGCGGGCAGGTGTCCTGTTTTCTGCCCTGGCAGATGGTTTGAGCCAGCCCTCTCTCCATGGACTTTCTAAAGCACTGAGTCTTTGAAAGTGCTGGGCAGCAAGGCTCCTCGTTCTCCGAGTCCCCCTGGTCCGAGGTGGAGGGGAATATGCCTCGTACTTCCTGGGTCCTGGGTACCACCCCATGCCATGTGCTTTCCTCAGCCCTGCCTGGCCCAGGGTCCTTCTGCCTCTCCTGTCAGGCCCTTTCCTCTCTCGAGAGAGCCCCACTGGACAGATTTCTCCTGTTGGCCCAGGGACACACACACCGGGGCCTGGGACCACTCCTCCGAGCCCTACCCCCCAGGCGGGGATGCTCCTGGCCCCCAGCATCCCTGCCCCTCATCTCCACTCTGTGCAGGCCCCAGGGCGGTCTGTGGCTCCTCTGAGGGTTCTGGCCCACCCAGTGCACAGTGGGCTCAGGCTTCCGAGCCGCTTCCCAGCTCCCCACTGTTCCCAACCGCAGGGGACAGGCCCAAGCCCCTCACCTGGACCCGGGTCAGAAGGCAGCCCCACCCCAGTCCTGCAGAGCCCGCCTGGGGGACAGTCTCTGGCCTCCTGGTCCTGCCCTCACCAATGTTCCTGTGTTCTTGGTCAGGGGAGGGTCCTGAGCCTAGAAGGAGCCCCTGGACCCTTCTTGCGTCTGCTTCCGCCTGGGAATGCAGGGGATTATGGTGAGGTCTGAGTGGTGGCCTCAGGGCCAGGCTCCCTGGAACCCCGAGGGCTTGCAGTTCAGATTCTGGGTGAGTTCACTTCAAACCTAACAAAAAGAGGGCATGATGACTGAGATCAGAAAACAAAAGAAACCGAGGTTTAAATTTTCCCTGAGGCCGCACTCCGCATCCAGGCATCCAGGTCAGGCCTCGCCCCCAGGCCTGGGGGCCAGGAGCCGCCCTTGCAGTGTCAGGTGAACCTCCGGGGCGAGAGCCGCCTCCTGACAAATCGGGGGCAGACCAGCGAGAGACCCTGGGCTGGGAGGGCCCTCCGCCCCGCGCGCGCGCACAACAGGTCCTTGTAGGAGCGCGCCGTGCCACGCGGCGCCGGGGATGGGTCTGCACTCGGACATGAGCCCGCTTGTTCCCCGCTCGCCGTGAAAAGAGTTTTGAAATGAGTTCTGAATAGACAGCATTTTCTTTGTGCGAGTGGTAAATAACCCAGAGCGGAGTTACCGAGTTGCAGCTTCTGCATTCTGAAACTCCATGGAACTTTTTTGTGGGGAGAAAGGCAGGATGTTTTTTACAGAATGTGACCTCCCCGGAACGCTGGAGGTGAGGAGAAAACGCTAGTGAGATAACGGTCACTGCTTTACATCTGGGAAAACACAGCTTTTAACAAAGCTACAAGAGGAGAGAAGATTCCTACCTCCCACCCCAAACCCATGCCTCATGGAGTTTCCCCAGGTGCTCTTCCCCTGGGGTTGACATTTCTTTAGATCTGATTTAAGAATCCGTGATTTTATGGTGATCATTTTCCTGTGCACTTTTTTTTTCTCTCTCTCCCATAGAAAGTGATAGCATCTCTGAATGGGGCCGTGTGGAGAAACCCTAAGAGAAACAGCATAAGAGCATTTTGGAATATATCCCGCAAAAGATAACTTTCTACACATCTGGCAGAGGTTCTCCAGGTAAAGGTAAGAAAAGAAAACATGGTGGAAAGTAGAGTCAAATTATTTCATGACATCACACTGGGTGAGCTTTGGGGAAACACAGAGTGCTGATGCAGGATGGATAGAGGTGGGTGGGGAGCCAGGAGAGTCCAGTTCCCACCCCTCCCACCACAAGCATGGACTCAGCCTGTGGCCCTAGTCTGTGGTGACCAGGTCAGGGTCACCAGAGGCTGTTTCAGAGTCTCGGAGCACATGGGCGGAACACCAGAGGGATTGTGGGGTCCAGCAGGAAGTTCTCCTAAAACATCCATGTGTTTAATGCCGCAAATGTTACTTGTACAGTATGGAATTCTTTTTAGGTTTGTATTTGCACTGGGACTGACTCATTTTCTATTTAGAATTTGTAAAGAATCACTTTTACGGCGCTCAGATGAGAAGTGCATCTGGTGCTTACATATAATAAGCATCAAACATGAAGACGTGTTGCGTGCTGGGGCCATTTGCTTGTCACTGTAGGGGACCTGCACCGTCTCCACTCTGTGTTTCTTTTCTGGAGTACATTTTGCGCCAAGGCATCAAGCTTTAGGGCTCTTTCCTTGAGCAGTAAGAACATTTTAAAAATCCCTAGCTAGTTTCAGTTGTTAGAAACGAACACCATTTAGGACTCTCCAGGAGGTACTATGGATCAAGTTCAGAGGGACAAAGATTGCACTGGTCCCTTTCTGGTGTTTGGGCTTCTGGATGCATTTCTGAAGCAGAGTGTCGGTAACACTGTTACTTGTGGGCAGGTTCCATACACATAACATGAGCACTGTAACGAGATAGTCTTTTCAGCAGACTGAAAAGGTCAAGCTGGAGGTTCTCAGGACTGAGTCAGTGTTGTGTCTCACCATGGTGGGTAAAACAAGGCAGTTATAAGGCAAGTAGAAGTTGTTATGTTGCAGTGTTCTCATGGGGTCAAGCTTCTGGTTTTTGAACAATTGGTGGGATGCATTTGTTGTTTACAACTTGGAACCTTGATCTTTCTATTTCAGACAGATTGCTGTCAAGTTAATTGCAATGCCCCCTTTAGGTCATCTTAGAATGAGTAACGGAAAAGCAACGATTCTCCTGTGAGCTGTGGTGGTGCAGTTGAGATAAAATGACATTCCTTATAAAACCACCGTCGATAAGTTCAGAATAATACTGTTTTCTTTACCGATTTCACAACCATTTATTTTTGGATAAAGTAGTGTCCTTGGGTGCTGCATGCTGAATCAATTCAGTCACCTCCAACTCTTTGCGACCCCATGGACTGTATCCCACCAGGCTCCTCTGTCCATGGGACATGGGATTCTCCAGGCAAGAGTACTAGAGTGGGTTGCCATGCCCTCCTCCAGGGGATCTTCCTGACCCAGGGATCGAACCCAAATCTCTTAAGTCTCCTGCATTGGGTTCTTTACTACTAGTGGCACCAAACTAGTGTCCTAGGTTTGTCATTAGTTCCTTGGGATTGAATACATTCTCTGGGAGAAGCTTTCTCTTCAACATTGTGTCCTGAGACCATTTATAGGACATCACCAGCAGAGGGCAGTGCAGAGCAACGAACGCAAAGCATTTCTGACCAGATGTCTAAAAATCTAAAGTGAAAATGTCTGTATGAACATAGTACTTTTTGGACAATGTCCTCACCCGAACTCATATACCTCTAAAATAAATTGTTAAAAGACCCAAACATGTTAATCCCTGAATAGTTCTCTCACTGTGAAAGTGTTGAGGGGTGAAGAGAAAACCTGATCTCCTTGTCAGAGGTGTTTGCACTGATTTTACTTTTGACTGATTTTGTTACAAAAGGCTCTGTGAGTGCAAATACCAGTAATATGTGCACATTTTCATTATGAAGCTTTTCAGGGTGATTTTTCTGTTGGAAAATATTGTAATAAAATCATAATCAGACTCATGGAACAACCCTTACGAAACAGCATTTGATGCAAAATGCAGCTTTGGGTAGGTTTTCATTAAGTCCACATTTCTTTGATGAAAATGATAGCACATTGCTTTGCTTGTTAAATTTTTAAATTTTTTCTCCTCAAAATGACTGCAGTGAACATTTTATGTCCTTAAGAAAAGCCACATGTAATACTCAATATTTGACATACATTTTACAGTGGAAATCTGGATACAATGAGACAGGCTAAGCTGGAACAAAACCCCAAAGGATTTAGAGGGTCAATTTTATGAAAATATGTTCTATTTCATCACAAAGTTATTGTGAAAACTCGAGTTTAATGTTATTGTTGTTCAGTCACTTAGTCATGTCTGACCCTTTTCGACCCCATGGACTGCAGCACGCCAGGCTTCACTGTGCTTCAGCATCTCCTGTAGTTTGCTCAAACTCATGTCCATTGAGTCACTGATGCCATCCAACCATCTTGTCCGAGTTTACTGGTCCCAGCATAAATATTGAGGGACTCTCAATGTCTTTATACTGAATCTTCTCCTGTAATCTGGAAGTCAGCATTTAAGATGATCATTGTTGTTGGCTAATTAGGATTGCAAAACATTTCTTTTTCCCAAAGTTCATGAGTCCGTAGGAAACTGGAGCTGCTCTTGCAAGCCGAGTGTCCCTCTTTTGCCGTTAGCTTTCTTGGATTTACCTTCGAAGTGACTTTGGCTCCTGTTGACTTCCGATATCTGACACATCGAGTATGGCTGTCTTCAAGGGTTTCCCAGGCAACCAGGACAGTTCATCTGGTTCCAGTCAAAGTGCCCTTGAACTCCAGTCACTTCAGTTCCCTGCATGAGTCATGTGTGTAGGGGAAGGAGAGACACCAAAGGCTTCATGTGAGAGGCTGATGTGGGTGAAAAGATGGATGGATTTCACACCAAGACATCCACTTGGAGGTTCAGACTTCCGGTGGTGGCCTGTGGGCTCACTGAGTCAAGCTCGCATTTTAACCTGGGGGAAGGGATCCAGGTCCTGGGATCTGCCTAACTCCTGGGATTTACCTTACTCCTAGGATCCGCTGAACTCCTGCTCAGGGCTCCTGGGCAGACTTTTTAGCTCCAAACTCTTACTTCACGTCACCCCCAAGAACTCCTCAGGGTACAGATTGCTGCCGCCACCGCTGGCCTGCATGGTGCCTGGGAGTCCCTGATGGCTGTCACTTCTGCCCCCGTCTCAGGTCATGTCCACTGTGACCCACCATGAAGCCACGAGTAGAGACTTGTTCTGCCAGGCTTGTTTCCCCCCCCTCCCCAAGTTGTTCCTGAAGAGCAGAGAGGGAGGAGAGATCAGAGTGCTGAGCCTGAGGTCTGGGAAGGTTCCTCGGCTCCACATTGATGCCTTCTGTGTTTCGTGTAAAGTGAAACATTTCACCTCATCTAGGCAGGAGTACAGTTAGGCAATTCTTTTTTTCTTCTTTTTCTTGGTTCTTGTCCTCACAACTGATGGACTAGTGACTGGACTGATTGACAAATAGGGCAATAGAATATACAGCCTGTGCATCCCACCAGTGGGAATCTCAGATGGCAGCAAATTGCTGCCTGAGCATGGGGCTTCTGCAGAAGTCTCCCTGTTGACTCCATGCTGCGCTCAGAGCTGAGCAGTGACTCTTTTGTCGTCCAGACCAGCCATGAAAGCAGAGCCCCTGCCCCTTCTCCCACCCTCTCCCCTACCTCTCGTCATTCCCCTCTCCCTGCATTTGTTATATTTCATTCTGTCTGATACACTCACTGGGACATGAACATCTCATTGCAATGTGTCTAAGTAAGCAGATTTTTAAAAAGCCACTTTCATGAGTCTGTAACAAATTTAAATAAGGATTATATATATAATAGGGCTTCTCAGGTGGCACAGTGGTAAAAAAACCTGCCTTCCCAGGCAAGAGATGCAAGAAACATAGGTTTGATCCCTGAGTTGGGAAGAACCCCTGGAGAAGGAAATGGCAACCTGCTCCAGTATTCTTGCCTGGAGAATTTCATGGACAGAGGAGCCTGGCGGGCTGCAATCCATGGGGCCGCAGAGTCGTACACAACTGGGCACATTCATGCAACACACATATATAATAAGCATCCATGGAAGTATATATTTTTATATACAGTTCCTTTAACTAGCAGCCTTTCCACCAGCTACAGCTACCACTGTGATTGTCACATTGAATAATTCTTGGCTTGTTAAAATTAATGGAGATGAATGTAATTTTATAATAGGAAATGTAGTTTTTGGGGTGTGAAACAATAGTAATCAATTTGAATAAATATTTGCTATTTGTTTTCATAAAAGTTTAAATCCTCCAAAGAGAAATCTGACCAAAATAGGAATAGAGCAGGATCAAGGAAACAGGTGGTATGAGTCATATCACTGGCTTTCAATTAAAGGATGCTGTGACTGTTGGCGTGGACCACACATAGGCAGTTTCAGAATTTCTTAAGCTGAAATCCAGCTGGAGAGTTCTTAATCATGGTGGACTTATCTTCATCATTTATAGTCTCTCTGTGCATTGATGGGCATTGGTGATAGGGTTTTGATACCTAAATCACAGTTTAAAAAAATTCAAAGAGGCATATGAATCTTCAGGCTGAGACATTTCCTGAGCCAGCGGGTTTTTGTGCAAAGCTAAATGTGTAATAGAGACTCAGTCTCTCGCTATACAGTTTTGTCATCCTGTTTCAATAACTAAATGAATATTCTGAATTAATAAGCTTAACGTTTGTATAAGCTAAAGACTAGTCTAAGCTCTGCATTCATTGATGGGAGCCTTAAGCAAATGTTTCTTTTCATCAGCTTGTTCAAGAGGCATAAACGTAATTATGGTTCTGGGGTCATAACATACCAATTGGTCAACACAGTAACTGACTCTGGAACAGGTAGCAAAGTTATGGGTTGTAAGTTGCTCTAAATACTTGGAAGATCCTGAAGGACTTTTTTTTTTTTTTTAATGTGTATATGTTTATACTTTTATTGTACAGAATAGAGACTGAGCTTTAAAGTATATCTGTAGAACTGAGTTTTGTTTTTTTTTTTTATTTTATCTTCATCTGTTTACTATTTTAAAATTTCTTTTATTGAAATATAGTTGATTTACGATGTGTTAGTATCTGTGTGTGTGCATGTATGTGCTCAGTCATGTGTGACTCTTTGGGACCCCATGTACTGCCGCCCTCCAGGCTCCTCTGTCTGTGGGATTTTCCAGGCAAGAATACTGGAGTGGGTTGCCATTTCCTTCTTCAGGGGATCTTCCTGACCCAGGGATCAAACCTGTGTCTCCTGCGTTGGCAGGCGATTCTTTACCACTAGCACCACCTGGGTACGTGTCTTAATTTCTACTGTTCAGCGAAAGTGATTCTGTTATATGTATATATTCTTTTCCACACGGTTTATCACAGGATATTGAATAGAGTTCCTTGTGCTATATACAGTAGGACCTTGTTGTTGAATTTGCTTTTTTAGTTAATTCTTTGGTTAAACATGAAACAGAAGTTGATATTCTTATCCTGACAGAAAATACAGAAAAGTGGTAGAAATATCCAGGAATGAGTTAAAGCTCTTAAAATGCCAAGAGGGGCACGATGGGAAAGGTGGACTTCGTTTGCTTCTCCTCCCACCCCTCTGCTCCGTGTTATCTGCTAAGTTAGTTAGTTCAGGAAAACAGGATGATGAGTTTTGGGGGACACACCTCGTTTTGTCCCCCTTTCCTTCCTCCTCTGCATCCCTCATGCTGCCTGCTCCGTATCTGTTCAGAGGCAGGATGTTAAAAGCCAGAGAAAGAGTGAGAGGAGTGTTCGCTCCACAGGCTGCAAACTCCTCAATCGCCTGTTACTGCCACTCACTCTTTCAGCACGGATCCCAGCCCTGTCTCATGTCAGGCATGGGTCTCATTTTGGTGTATGGTTTCGTTTAATTCAATCAAGAGCCCTTCACGGTTGTTACTAACATCTCCATGGCGCAGGTAATGCAACCTAGACTTTTAGGGAAGTAAGGAACATTTTCAAGGCCATAATAGAACTGGTGAGAGCTGGGGTTGGGATGAAAATCCTGTTGCACCGTCTCTTAAACTGACTTGTCTCTAAGGAGAGCTTGCTTTAGTGCTGACGTTTCAAAGCTTTTCCAAAATTGTATTTAGTTATTTTTTAAATTTTTGGCTGTGCTGGGTCTTCCCTGATGCTTGGACTTTTCTCTAGTTGCGGCAAGCAAAAGTTACTCTGTTGCAGTGCCCCGGCTTCTTCCTGTGGTGGCTTCTCTTGTCTAGGAGCGCAGGCTCCAGGGCACACGGGCTCAGTAGTTACAGCTTGTAGGCCCTAGAGTGTGATTTCAGTAATTGTAGTGCTTGGGCTTAGTTGCTCTGCACCATGTGGAATCTTCCCAGACCAGGGACTGAACTCACGTCCCCTGCTTTGGCAGGTGAATTCTTAACCACTGAGCAACCAAGAAAGTCCAAAACTTTGTTTTGAAACAATTTCTAACTTATATAAATATTGAGATGAAATTGGTAAGTATCAAGAATTTCTTGAATACAGTTCACCAAGATTTTCCAATTGTGTACATTTTACCAAATTTGCTTTCTCTCTTTCTTTCTGTATTTATGTGTACGTGTTCTTATGTGCACAAATTAATTTTTCCTGAAACAGTTGTGGTAGGATCTAGACATGACCCCTTTTCCCACTGACAGGCATAGCATGTATTCCAAAACATGTGGATCTTACCTGACCTTCCCACAATGCCAGACCAAAATTATGCAGTTGGCAGGGATCCAAGCTACGAACTTTATTCAGAACTTGCCAGTTATCCCAATAATGTCCATATAGCAAAAAAAAATAAAATTAAAAACAAAAATTGTGCAGGATCCAACCGAGGGTTTTATATTGAACTGTTGTGTGTCTTCGGTGTCTTTTAGTCAGGAACGTGCCCCCAGTCTTTACATTTCATGGTTCTCACATTTTTAAAGAGTGGAGGGCTTCCCTGGCAGCTGAGATGGTGAAGAGTCTGCCTGTAATGTGGGAGACTGGGGTTCGATCCCTGGGTTGGGAAGCTCTCCTGAAGGAAGGCATGGCAACCCACTCCAGTATGCTTGCCTGGAGAATCCCATGGACAGACCATGGGGTTGCAAAGAGTTGGACACAACTAAGAGATTTGTGAAGAGTGGAGGCCAGTTAATTGTGTAAAATGCCCCTCCGTTTGGGCTTGTCTGATGGGTCCTCATGATTTGATTCAGGGTGTCCATCTTTGGCAGG
Source organism: Okapia johnstoni (assembly GCA_024291935.2). Lineage (NCBI taxonomy): Eukaryota > Metazoa > Chordata > Mammalia > Artiodactyla > Giraffidae > Okapia > Okapia johnstoni. The sequence goes on from CM044309.1 coordinate 54,276,725, forward strand.
ACAACCACACAAGAGATGCTGTGTTCTTCTCCACACATTGTGTCAGGAGCAATGAATACTAATTTGCCTCATTAATGGTCTGTTTAAGTGGGTGAGGAGTTCTTCACAGCAAGGCTACTATTTTTCCCATTTTAAGTGTTAATACCTTCTGGAGAAGTGTTTTGAGACTATGCAAAGATGCTCTTTTCCCATCTGATTTTTATCTTACTGGTTTGAACATCTACTGATGATTCTTGCTTGTATCCATTATTGCTATGATGGTTGCCAAGAGGTAGCACTTATCTTTTTTGAGTTTCTTTATTCAGAAATTTACAATTAGTCTAGAGAGATACAGTATTGCTGGTATTTACTCTAGTTTGTTATGTGGTTTTATTATTGATCGGGGCCATTCACAATCTTTACAATTCTCATCTCATTTGAGCTTCAGGTCCCTCTGGATAGATACTATTATGTCCACATTATAGATGAGAAAATTGAGTAGCCAAAAACCAGTTGGCAACATTTTCTGGAAGAAAATATTAAAAATCGATCTTTAAAAATATCATTGGGAATATTCACAGTAAGATAATAGAGTGAAGTATAAAAATTACCAAAAATAAGTAAAGAAGAGAAACTAGAAAGTATCATATGTAACACTGTGCCATGTTTTTAAAACGTTGAGTGTAGAAGCCAGAGAAAGAGACTGGACCACCTGACCCTCACATTTGAGCAAGGTGCGTGGTGGATGGCACCTGAGGCATCTTATTACCTTCACAAAAGTCACGGGAAAGACATGGACAACCCTGAGAACACCCCCCCCCCCCCCCCCTCCCCCCCCCCCCCCCCCCCCCCCCCCCCCCCCCCCCCCCCCCCCCCTCCATCCCCCCCCCCCCCCCCCCCCCCCCCCCCCCCCCCCCCCCCCCCCCCCCCCCCCCCCCCCCCCCCCCCCCCCCCCCCCCCCCCCCCCCCCCCCCCCCCCCGCGCCCCCCCCCCCCCCCCCCCCCCCCCCCCCCCCCCCCCCCCCCCCCCCCCCCCCCCCCCCCCCCCCCCCCCCCCCCCCCCCCCCCCCCCCCCCCCCCCCCCCCCCCCCCCCCCCCCCCCCCCCCCCCCCCCCCCCCCCCCCCCCCCCCCCCCCCCCCCCCCCCCCCCCCCCCCCCCCCCCCCCCCCCCCCCCCCCCCCCACCCCCCCCCCCCCCCCCCCCCCCCCCCCCCCCCCCCCCCCCCCCCCCCCCCCCCCCCCCCCCCCCCCCCCCCCCCCCCCCCCCCCCCCCCCCCCCCCCCCCCCCCCCCCCCCCCCCCCCCCCCCCCCCCCCCCCCCCCCCCCCCCCCCCCCCCCCCCCCCCCCCCCCCCCCCCCCCCCCCCCCCCCCCCCCCCCCCCCCCCCCCCCCCCCCCCCCCCCCCCCCCCCCCCCCCCCCCCCCCCCCCCCCCCCCCCCCCCCCCCCCCCCCCCCCCCCCCCCCCCCCCCCCCCCCCCCCCCCCCCCCCCCCCCCCCCCCCCCCCCCCCCCCCCCCCCCCCCCCCCCCCCCCCCCGTTCTTCAGTCCTAACATAAACTCTCTGAGGAAGATATTCTGAATTTAATTATGCCCTTAACACCATGCTCAGAGCTTGCCCCTTATAAGATCCTCAGTAATTAGATAGTGTGCACATTTTAATTTTGCAAATGAGCAATGGAGGCTCAGAGAGGCTTATTCTCTGAGTTCAAACAGCCAGGTTTTGATGGATCCAGAATTCAAAACAACTTGTGGTCTGCCGCCTCTCTACCCCTGCCTGAACCTCCCAATCCCATACCTTGGCTTCTCCTCTGTTCTGCCAGTCAGAATCCCACCCAGCCCTTTCTGTCTGCAGGCCAGAGTTCACTCTCCTTCTTCCCTAGGGCTTTTCAAATCTCGCCATTCGGGATGGACTCCGCTCCCTCTGGGGTTTCATGGCTATGTTCTTGCACATTTCAGACCACTGAAAGTTCTGTCCTTGGCTCTCCAGTGACGATGTTTGTGTCCCTCACCTGCATGCCAGTCATATGCTGAATTTCACAGCTTCTCAAAACCCTCAACTCTTGTTCAGCACCGCGATTTGCATTCTAGGTGTTGAAGAAACCGTTGTGAGGTCAGCAGAAGGAGCAGAGGCCTGAGCGGGGTTTTGGCCGTAGGAATGGGGCCCTGACTGCTGCGGGGACAGAGAGGCTGCGGCGGTGGCCAGCTGGCAGGGAGGGCACCCAAGACAAACTCTGCCTGGTTCACAGTGGGCGGAAGGCCGGGCTTGGGTACACACACATCTTTATAAATAAAACTCTCTCATTCGTGGTGAGCCAGAGAGTGGAAGGAACAACAGGTGCTAAAGATGAATAGAGTGTTTTCAGTACATTTAATGATTGGAAACCGGTCAGATGTTGCCTCTTCCTGTTCTAGCAAGTGGCCTCTGCCTGCATGTCGTTTTCACTTTTAGTACTGTCTGCACCTGTGGCCTTTGGACCTGGTGTTTATGACAGATGGGCCGGGCCTGCCTGGTAGTGGTCGCCGTCCTTCCGTGGTGCTCGGTGCTCTGCTGGCTGTGGCCATGTCCCCGCTCAGCTGCTGGCCTCGGACTCCAGGGCTCCCAGGTTGGGCTCACTTATGGCCTTCATTCCTCCTCCCTGCCGGGTCATGACCCCTCAAACCCCAGTGCTGGATGACAAACAAAATGATGCGGGTGGGGACCTCCCCCCGACCCCCAACATGTCAGGACTGTCATTTTCTACTACTTTTCCAGTCTTTTTCTTTACGGTTGTTATTTTCAGAGATTTCCTGGTTCTTTTTGCTTTCCTTCTAATGAAAGTTTAAATGCACCTGGTAAACGGATGTCCAGTGCGGGGGGGCATCTTTGTTTTCTTGAAAGATTGAGTGATGTGTGCATGAATGGTGGACTCTGGACTTTCCCAGGGAGATTTGTCTGCTGGCTTCTTTGTTTTTCCTTGTAACAGGTTGATAAGATGGACTTGAGCCCATCAGAAAGCAAATGTTTGCCTGGTGGACAAGGTGATAGTTCTGAAGGGTAAAGTTTTACCTCGAGGCTGCGCCAGCCTGAGAAACAGATTGGACGTCAAATTCTAAACCACACCCTCCACCATCCTGACTTCTGTGCAAAGCATCATGCTCGCAGGAGTAGATGGGCTCATTTTTATAGCATCGATTAATTTCTTCCCTAGAATGGCACACTTGGCATTCAGTCCTTGTCTCTAGACCCCCAGAAGAGAACGTTCTATGTGGACAAGAGTAGACAATGTAAGATGGGTGCTTAGTTGCTCAGTCATGCCTGACTCTTTGTGACCCCATGGACTTTAACCCACCAGGCTCCTCTGTCCATGGGATTCTCCAGGTGAGACTGCTGGAGTGGGTTGCTATTTTCTTCTCCGGAGGATCTTCCTGACCCAGGGATTGAAGCCGGGTTTCCTACATTGCAGGCAGATTCTTTACCGTCTGAGCTTCTTCAGGGAAGCCCCAGAAGAGAATGTTCTATGTGGACGAGAGAGGACAGTGTGAGATGTGTCTGTCTATACATCACCATGCCACAGGCAGGCGGGTGCAGAGCCAGCTGACTGCTCTCCTGGGGGTCTCCACCCCCGTGTGTGGGCATGTGCAGGAGGGCAGAAGTCCGGGCTCCCTGGGGTCCCACTCTGCCACTTACAGGTGCACAGCACAAAGTGATGCCCCCTTTCTGCACCTACTGAGGAAGTGGTTCGTGTGTGTAAAGCTCACGGCAAGGCTCGGAGCCCCTAGGGAAGACCTGATAGCTCTGGATTTGTGGGGTTGTGAGGCTGACTGCTACATCCTGGATTCCTCCTCTCCTAGAATCGTTCCCTTCCATAGTTTTCAGGACCTCATCCAGCCCACCTCTGACTGTGTCGCCACCTGCCCAGGAAATCTCCTGCACACCGCTATGATGGGCTCTCCTGGGCCCCCAAACCCGTCCCATTCCTTCCAGTCACTGTCCACGGGCCCTCTCTGAGTGGGAGAATAGCACCCAGGTGGCACAGTAGTAAAGAACCTGCCTGCCAATGCAGGAGATGTGGGAGATGCAGGTTTGATCCCTGGGTTGGAAAGATCCCCTGGAAGAGGAAATGGCAACCCACTCTGGTTCTGAGCGGGAGAACTTTGTTGGATGGATGTTTCTGTTACCTGTGGATTTTCTCTGCTAAAGAAGGTGATTGATATTTGCGCATCTTTATTTACATTTTGGATTCTTCCTCCACAATCAAGTCCCAGACATGAAATGACTGGGTCAGAGGGTATGATGGAACAAGAGGCTTGTGAGCATCAGAGGAGGCACTGACCTCTGAGGGCCCTTTCCTAGGACACGGCCTAGAGAGTGACATATTTTTCTTATTTAAGTGAGAAATCTCTATGGCAGCACCCCGGACGGGACCCCTCAGCCTCCATTAGAATGCGTTCAGTCTACTGGGTTTCCTTCACTGCTGCTGCTGCTGCTGCTGCTAAGTCGCTTCAGTCGTGTCCGACTCTGTGCGACCCCATAGATGGCAGCCCACCATGCTCCCCCGTCCCTAGGATTCTCCAGGCAAGAACACTGGAGTGGGTTGCCATTGCCTTCTCCAGTGCATGAAAGTGAAATGTGCAAGTGAAGTTGCTCAGTCGTGTCTGACTCTTAGCGACCCCATGGACTGCAGCCTACCAGGCTCCTCCGTCCATGGGATTTTCCAGGCAAGAGTACTGGAGTGGGTTGCCATTGCCTTCTCCATTCTTTCACTGAAATAAGTACAATTAGTGATGACATGTTTGCTTCATTGTAGTAGCTTTGAGGAGGTGTGCTTTTAACACACGAACTGGAAAACATCCCATTTCCTCCACCTGTTTACTGGTGAGTGAGATGAGAGGCAGGGAGAATGGGAGAAGCGTGGCAGATGGTGGGTGGCATAGGTGGTGTGAGAGGCCCCGGGACTCAGTCTTGGATCTTTTCTTTGAAACTTCTTGGGTAGCTGTGCTGGACGTACACACAGCGCAGCAGTGGTCAGCTGTGCCTGTCTCTGCTATGATATGGTGTCCTATGTCAAGAGAACCATCTCATGCCTGCCAGCTTCTACGTACATTTTTCTTCTGTCTTTTCAACATCTTTCCAACCGACATCTTAGATGTCAATTGTTCTACAGTTAACCTCTCCTTTTTTAACTGAAGTGTAGTTGACTTGCAATATTATATTAGTCTCAGGTATACAACGTAGTGATTCAATATCTTTATAGTATACTCCACTTGAAATTATCATAAAATATTGGCTATATTTCCTGTGCTGTACAGTGTATACTTGTAGCTTATTTTTTTATACACAGTTCAGTTCAGTTCAGTCGCTCAGTCATGTCCGACTCTTTGCGACCCCATGAATTGCAGCATGCCAGGCCGCTCTGTCCATCACCAACTCCCGGAGTCCACCCAAACCCATGTCCATCGAGTCGGTTTGTATCTATAAATTCCCTAACCATATTTTCCCCTCCCCCTTTTCTCTCCCCATTGGTAACCACTAGTTTGTTCTCTATATCTGTGAGTCTGTTCTGCTTCATTATATTCATTTGCTTGTTTTGTTTTTTAGATTCCATATGTAAGTGACAAGGCTGTGGTCCGTGTGATCAGATTAGCTAGTTTTCTGTAATTTTAGTTTCAGTGTGTCTGCCCTCTGATGCTCTCTCGCAACACTTACCGTCTTACTTGGATTTCTCTTACCTTGGGCCTTGGGTAATTCCTCTCGCTTTTGAGATTGCATCCAAGTACTGCATTTTGGACTCTTTTGTTGACCATGATGGCTACTCCATTTCTTCTAAGGGATTCTTGCCCACATTAGTAGATATAATGGTCATCTGAGTTAAGTTCACCCATTCCAGTCCATCTTAGTTTGCTGATTCCTAGAATGTTGACATTCACTCTTGCCATCTCCTCTTTGACCACTTCCAATTTGCCTTGATTCATGGGCCTAACATTCCAGGTTCCTATGCAATATTGCTCTTTACAGCATCGGACTTTGTGTCTGTCACCATTCACATCCACAGTTGGGTATCGTTTTTGCTTTGGCTCCATCCCATCATTCTTTCTGGAGTTATTTCTCCACTGATCTCCATTAGCATATTGGGCACCTACTGACCTGGGGGGTTCATCTTTCAGTGTCCTATCTTTTTGCCTTTTCATACTGTTCATGGGGTTCTCAAGGCAAGAATACTGAAGTGGTTTGCCATGCCCTTCTCTAGTGGACCACATTCTGTCAGACATCTCCACCATGACCCATCCATCTTAGGTGGCCCCACACGGCATGGCTTAGTTTCACTGAGATAGACAAGGCTGTGGTCTGTGTGATCAGATGCAGTACTTGGATGCAATCTCAAAAACTATAGAATGATCTCTGTTCGTTTCCAAGGCAAACCACTCAATATCACAGTAATCCAAGTCTATGTCCTGACCAGTAACGCCAAAGAAGCTGAAGTTGAATGGTTCTATGAAGACCTACAAGACCTTCTAGAACTAACACCCAAAAAAGATGTCCTTTTCATTATAGGGGACTGGAATGCAAAAGTAGGAAGTCAAGAAACACCTGGCGTAAGAGGCAAGTTTGGCCTTGGAGTACAGAATGAAGCAGGGCAAAGGCTAATAGAGTTTTGCCACGAGAACGCACTGGTAATAGCAAACACCCTATTCCAACAACACAAGAGAAGACTCTACACCTGGACATCACCAGATGGTCAACACCGAAATCAGATTGATTATATTCTTTGCAGCCAAAGATGGAGAAGCTCTATACAGTCAGCAAAAACAAGACCAGGAGCAGACTGTGGCTCAGATCATGAACTGCTTATTGCCAAATTCAGACTTACATTGAAGAAAGTAGGGAAAACCACTAGTCCATTCAGGTATGACCTAGATCAAATCCCTTATGAGTATACAGTGGAAGTGACAAATAGATTTAAGGGACTAGACCTGATACACAGAGTGCATGATGAACTATGGACAGAGGTTCATGACATTGTACAGGAGACAGGGATCAAGAAAATCCCCATGGAAAAGAAATGCAAAAAAGCAAAATGGCTGTCTGAGGAGGCCTTACAGATAGCTGGGAAGAGAAGAGAAGGGAAAAGCAAAGGAGAAAAGGAAAGATATTCCCATCTGAATGCAGAGTTCCAAAGAATAGCAAGGAGAGATAAGAAAGCTTTCCTCATCGATCAGTGCAAAGAAATAGAGGAAAAAAACAGATTGGGAAAGACTAGAGATCTCTTCAAGAAAATTAGAGATGCCAAAGGAACATTTCATGCAAAGATAGGCTCGATAAAGGACAGAAATGGTATGGACCTAATAGAAGCAGAAGATATTAAGAAGAGGTGGCAAGAATACACAGAAGAACTGTACAAAAAAGATCTTCACGACCCAGATAATCACAATGGTGTGATCACTCACCTAGAGCCAGACATCCTGGAATGTGAAGTCAAGTGGGCCTTAGAAAGCATCACTACGAACAAAGCTAGTGGAGGTGATGGAATTCCAGTTGAGCTATTTCAAATCCTCGAAGGTGATGCTGTGAAAGTGCTGCACTCAATATGCCAGAAAATTTGGAAAACTCAGCAGTGGCCACAGGACTGGAAAAGGTCAGTTTTCGTTCCAATCCCAAAGAAAGGCAATGCCAAAGAATGCTCATACTACTGCACAATTGCACTCATCTCACACTCTACTAAAGTAATGCTCAAAATTCTCCAAGCCAGGCTTCAGCAATACGTGAATCGTGAACTTCCAGATGTTCAAGCTGGTTTTAGAAAAGGCAGAGGAACCAGAGATCAAATTGCCAATATCCGCTGGATCATCGAAAAAGCAAGAGAGTTCCAGAAAAACATCTATTTCTGCTTTATTGACTATGCCAAAGCCTTTGACTGTGTGGGTCACAATAAACTGTGGAAAATTCTGAAAGAGATGGGAATACCAGACCATCTGACCTGTCTGTTGAGAAACCTGTATGCAGGTCAGGAAGCAACAGTTAGAACTGGACATGGAACAACAGACTGGTTCCAAATAGGAAAAGGAGTACGTCAAGGCTGTATATTGTCACCCTGCTTATTTAACTTATATGCAGAGTACATCATGAGAAATGCTGGGCTGGAAGAAACACAAGCTGGAGTCAAGATTGCCGGGAGAAATATCAATAACCTCAGATATGCAGATGACACCACCCTTATGGCAGAAAGTGAAGAAGAACTAAAGAGCCTCTTGATGAAGGTGAAAGAGGAGAGTGAAAACGTTGGCTTAAAGCTCAACGTTCAGAAAACTAAGATCATGGCATCTGGTCCCATCACTTCATGGGAAATAGATGGGGAAACAGTGGAAACAGTGTCATTTTATTTTTGGGGGCTCCAGTATCACTGCTGATGGTGATTGCAGCCATGAAATTAAAAGACGCTTACTCCTTGGAAGGAAGGTTATGGCCAACCTAGATAGCATATTTAAAAGCAGAGACATTACTTTGCCAACAGAAGTCCATCTAGTCAAGGCTATGGTTTTTCCAGTGGTCATGTATCGATGTGAGAGTTGGACAGTGAAGAAAGCTGAGCACTGAAGAATTGATGCTTTTGAACTGTGGTGTTGGAGAAGACTCTTGAGATTCCCTTGGGCTGCAAGGAGATCCAATCAATCCATCCTAAAAGAGATCAATCCTGGGTGTTCATTGGAAGGTCTGATGTTGAAGCTGAAACTCCAATACTTTGGCCTCCTCATGCGAAGAGTTGACTCATTGGAAAAGACCCTAATGCTGGGTAGGATTGGGGGCAGGAGGAGAAGGGGCCGACAGAGGATGAGATGGTTGGATGGCATCACCGACTCGATGGACATGGGTTTGGGTAGACTCCGAGAGTTGGTGATGGACAGAGAGGCCTGGTGTGCTGCAATTCATGGGGTCGCAAAGAGTCGGGCACAACTGAGCGACTGAACTGAACTGATGTAAGTGACAATATACAGTATTTGTCTTTTTCTGTCTGACTTATTTCACTTAGCATAATACCCTCCAGGTCCATCCATGTTGCTGCAAATGGCAAAATTTCATTCTTCTTTTTTTTTTTTTTAATAAATTTATTTATTTTAGTTGGGGGCTAATTACTATACAATATTGTAGTAGTTTTTGCCATACATTGACATGAATCAGCCATGGGTTCACATGTGCTCCCCCTCCCGAACCCTCCTCCCACCTCCCTCCCCATCCCTTCCCTCCGGGTCATCCCAATGCTCCAGCCCTGAGCATCCATCCCATGCATAGAACATGGAATGGTGTTCCGCTTTACATATGACAATATACATGTTTCAATGCTATTGTCCCAGAACGTCCCACCCTCACCTTCTTCCTCAGAGTCCGCAGGACTGTTCTATGCATCTGTGTCTCTTATTCTGTCTCGCATATAGGGTTACTGTTACCATCTTTCAAATTCCATATATATTTCATTCTTCTTTTATGACTGAGTAGAATTCCATTGTGTGTATAGGTACCATGTTTTCTTTTCCATCCCTCTATTGATGGACATTTAGGTTGCTTCTGTATTTTAACTATTGTAAAGAGAGATGCTATGAACTTCCAGGTGCATGAATCTTTTTGAATTAGTGTTGTTATTTCTTTTGGTTGTATACCCAAGAGTGGAATTGTTGGATCACATGGTAGTTCTACTTTTAGTGTTTTGAGGGAACTCCATACTGTTTTCCATAGTGACTTAACCAGTTTACATTCCCACCAACAGTGCACAAGGGTTTCCTTTTCTCCACATCCTCACCAACTTTTGTTATTTGTGGTCTGTTTGATGACAGTCATTCTGACAGGTGTGAGGTGGTATCTCATTGTGGTTTTGCTTTGTTTCTCCATGATGATTAGTGGCGCTGAGCACTTTTTCATGTGCCTGTTGGCCTTCTGTATATCTTCTTTGGAAAAATGTCTATTCAGGTCATCTGTCCATTTTTAAATTTTTTATTTGATACTGAGTTGCATGAGCTATTTATATATTTTTCTATTTTATTTTATATATCATTTGCAAGTATTTTCTGCCCTTCAGTACAGTTAACATCTCTGAGTCTCACTTTTCTATCACTAAATGGGTGAACAGTTAGTGGGAAGATTTAATGCAGTGACTCACCCGGTGCAAGGTATCAGTACAGTAACCTGATGTTCCTCTTGATATGAATTTACTAGCTGCATGTGCAGTCTCTTTCACATTCTTCAGCAGTTCCAGGTGTATTTGCTGATCCTCTGCTCTGCTCACAACACTAAGATGTACAGAGAGGCTGGTGGCATGATTTGCATTTGTGAGGGCTCTGGTGATGGTGGTACACACACGCACACACACACACACACGTAAAACCAAAGTGCATGGCAGAAACTGACAGGTTTTGCAAAAGGGGCATGAGGGTGCAAAAGTTATAAAAAAGCCATTGCATTTACACTTGGGGAAGAGCAGCTCTGAGATACCTCCACCAAAGGAGGTAAGTCAGTCACTTAAGTTAGTCACTGAAGATGCGTGGGCTTCGAACAGACTGTGGGAAGGATGGAGGAGGGGGCCTGCAGATGCAGAGATGATTGGATTAAGGTGTGTAGGTAGAAAGAGGACGATGCTGGCCTGGTCAGGCAGTGTCAGGGAACAGATGTGTGTGTGAGTGTGTGAATACATGTGGTTGTGTGTTTATGTCTGAATATGTGTGTTTGTGTGTTTGAGTGCACTAGACTGTGTGTTTCAGTGTGTGAGACAGTGTGTGTATGTCTGAATATGTGTGATTGCATGTTTGAGTGTGTGAGACTGTGTGTGTTTGAGAGTGTGAAACAGTGTGTATATGTCTGAATATGTGTGGTTGTGTGTTTGAGTGTGTGAGACTGCATGTGTGTGTTGGGAGGATGGGTAATTCAAGGAAGAAGGAAAGGGGATGAAATTGGGGGAATTATAGAGCCAATCATGGAGCCCCTTGGCGGTCTTGCTCCCAAGAATTATCTACGAGTTTTCTGTTAAGATACTAGAAACAAGTCAGAACATCCAGGAGGCACTTCACATACCGCTACTGAAATCAAGACTGATTTCTATAAAGAAGAACTGTGACGAGACATCAGTTTCCAGGAAACAGAAATGAGGAAAGATGATGCCCATGTGCAGTTTTGACTCTCTCACTTGTTTCTGACATTTCAACCCTGGTTTATAGACCTGGCAGATCCTGCAGGCAGGTGTGTTGAGCATATTCTGAGTAGGGTGTAAAGGCTCATTTCTGTTGTAAACAGGGGTTTAAAGGTTAGAAACCCTCAAGCTGAGGTCTGCCATCTCTGTTTTTCAGATCTTTTCATCTGTTTGCATATTTAGCAGAAACCAGGCTTCACTTTTTAAAGTGTTTCTTTCTTGTCTTCTTCCTGGAGAAGGAGCAAGGGAAACAGCTGGAAATAACAGGACGTGTCCTTTTACTCCGAATGACTCAGGGACGTGCCCACTGCACACCGCACCTGCCTGTTTATCTTCCTGACGTGGGCATGTTGCTGTGGAGGCCGAGCCCCGAAATGCCAGTCCCCGTTTGAGCCCGCTCTTCCCTTTGAGCTCCAGAATGTAACAGTCAGGTGATTGCTAGTGGTTCTCTGGTGGAAAAGGGCACACGGGCTTCCAGTGGGTGGGTTCACGGGGAGGCAGGTGCCGAGTGTTATTGACAATGAGAGGACCAGTTGCTCTGGGCTCCTCTTCCTGGGAGGTTGGTGTCTCAGCCACATCCGTGGGTCCCTGGGAGTGTGTCCCCTGCACCCAGCTGGCTCTGTGCTGGGCCTGGGCTCCTCCCCTTTCCTGCTCTTTATCTCTACCATAATAATAATAATAATAATAGCAACAGCAGCGGCCTAAGTAAATTTCCTGCCCTCGTCGACGCAGTGACCAGGCTCACCAGCTTGTTTTCGCCTCCTGTGACATGCCTCCCTTTCTGCTTTTCTCCCTTTTCATCTCCGTTCTTCCTCTTCTCAGTGTCTTTTGGATAAGACATCCTGTGTCTCGGTGATTCCAAGCAAACAAGCTGTTCTGCCACACAAAAAGTAGAAATAAAAAGTAACCTGCCTTGAAAACACTACAAAATAGATTACTTGCCTTCAAGATTAAGCTAAAATGTTTCCTGGAGCTTTGCGCTTCTGTCTGAACATCCCACCACTTCACTCGATAACAGAGTGTTTCTGTCTTCTTTCTCTTTGCCAATAAGCCGTATCTATACTAAACCAGGGCCACCTTTCAGTATGGATGGAGGAGGAGACTAGCCTCTGCCACGCAGACACACCCCAACCCTATTTATTTATGAGACGCTTTGTACTGGGTGCAGACTGCCATCCGTGTTATCCAGCTTTGTGGCCGACATCACACGGTCCTGGTAATCTGATAGAAGACTTTAAATGGACGGGCAATGCTGCCAGCTTTGGATGCCAGAAGATTCTGGGCTTTGAAAAGAAGAAACAGGAAACAAACCCCACATCAGAATCTACTATTTCATCATGACGCCCTAGGAAACACCTGAAGTTTTACCAGATGCCTGGGGCAAATTCATCACTTTTTCCTTTTTTTGTATTTAAAAAAGTACAAAGCTCATTGCCCTTAAAATTTACTTAGTATGTTCATATTATTATATTATTTTAAATTCATAATTTTTTTTCATGAAGAAGGCATGACTAATGAGCTCTTTGGACATGACCGATATACATTGCTGGTAATGTGCTTCAGATATGCTGTTTGCGGCTTGGAAGGCACTTAGAGAAGGATGTAAGAAAACGCTTACAGGTTGGCCTCAGATGGGAGAATGCGAGTCCTGACGAGCAGGAACACATACTAATAACAGCAAGTGCTTGGTATTAATTGATCACATTCCAGGATCTGGGACAATCTGCCCAGCAGAGTATGGTAATTATTAACAGAATGAGTTCTCATGTTGTAGTTATGACAAGAATCCAAGAATCTTTGCTTTGCCAGGGGGTGGTCGGGGGAGGTGCAGACAGTATAGCCAGTTTAGTATACGTGTTATGTGTACCTGAAACAGGTGGCATGAGATGCTGTTTTGATAGAAAGCAACCCATTTGTACATTTTTTAGTAGTTGGGAAGCATTTGATAGGTCCCGAGAGATGGGTGGTAGAAACTAAGACCCCTCCTTTCCAGGGGTTGCCATCTAGTTTGGGAGGCTGAACTGCCCAGAACAAAACAGGGAGAAGCACACGAGGCAGATGGATCAGCTCTGTGTTCCAGTGCCCACTGTCCACACTGGTGTGACGAGGCCTAGAGTCGTCTGAGAAGAGGTGGATGTTCCCATGGTTGGAAAGGAGCTGCGTGCAGGTTCTAGAACCATGTGGTGCTTGCTTCTTCCTCATCCACAGTAGACTCGGCAGCCTCCCTCCTCTCCTACCCTAATGGACATCCCCAACTTGCTGGGTGCAGACACCAGACTTCAGACAGCAGAAAAATTTGGGAGCAGACAACATGGCCAATTATTAAAGATTAGAGACATGCAGATGAAAACTACAATGACATATCACCTCACATGGGTCAGATGGCCATCCTCAAAAAGTCTACAAATAACAAATGCTGGAGAGAGTGTGAGAGATGGGAATCCTCCTGCACTGTTGGTGGGAAAGTAAATCAGTATAGCTACTATGGAGAGCAGTTGGAGAAGGGAATGGCAAACCACTCCAGTATTCTTGCCTGGAGAATCCCATGGACAGAGGATCCTGGCAGGGTTACAGCCCATGGGGTTGCAAAGAGTTGGACATGACTAAGCGACTAAGCGTTCTCCATAGAACAGTATGGAGGTCCCTTAAAAAACTAAAAGTAGAGCTACCATATGACCTAGCGGTCCAACCCCTGGGCATATATCTGGATGAAACTCTAGTTTGAAAGGATACATATACGTCCATATTCATTGCAGTACTATTTACAGTAGCCCAGGCACGGAAGCAACCTAAATGTCCATCAACAGATAAATGGATAAAGAAGATGTGGTATATATATATTCTTCAGTCACAAGAAAGAATGAAACAATTCTATTTACAGCAACAAGGACAGATCTAGAGATTATCATACTGAGTGAAGTAAGTCAGAAAAAGACAAATATCATATGGTATCACTTACCTAGGAATCCGAAGTATGACACAAATGAACTTATTTATAAAACAGACTCATAACAAACTTATGGTTACCAAAGGGAAGAGGGAGTGGGAGTGATAAATTAGGAGTTTGCCTATCATATGCCTTCTAAATATATATATTAAATTAATTAATTAATTAATTAATATGTGTGATAGTAATTAAAATTTTATTAAGCATTTATCATGAACTAGGTGCAATACTAAACTTTTTTTATTTACTTATTTTTTTTAACCTTTATTCATTTGGCTGCACCAGGTCTTAGCTGCAGCGTGTGGGATCTATTTCCCTGTTCAGGGATTGAACCTGGGCCCCCTGCATTGGGAGCGCATAGTCTTAGCTACTCGACCAAGAGGGGACTCCCCCAAATATATACATTTTACAGGCCTCCTAGGTGTGTTCCATGGATCCTTTAATGGGAAATACTTGTTGAGTATTGATGTCTTCAAATGAGCCATGATCAGCTCTTACAATAGAGCTGTTCTTACAACAAAGCTCATGGCCTCCCCCTATGCTTATTACACTCAGGTTGTTTGGAAGAAACAAGACACTTGAAATAGGATTCATGTTTAATCCATACGCGAAGATCTACTTCTCCTTCTTGCATGTCAGCCCTCTTGGTTAAACCAGGAAAATGGCACAATACTTTGAGAACATTAAAAATATGCTGTTCTCAGCATACATGTCTTGCTTTCAGGTTTAGCACAGACAGTCTTTGTAAGAACTCATGCTGTTGGCGGCAGCAAACAGCCCTTTCTAAGGTTGGTTTTCCCTAACAAGTCCTCGTGAAACTTCGTCCCCTCACTTTCTCATCTAACTACCTCGCCCACTTTAGGAGGCTGTGGGTGGAGTGGGTTTGGGGTGGGGAGGGCACCAGCATCTCGATCCGGTCACGTGGATGTAGCCGTGAGTTGGGCGTCCCTGGGGAGGATATCACATGGGTACTTGAGCCTGGAGTGTAGGTGAGAGGTCTTTGGGGTGAGGTCCATCTGGAGGTTATTGGTGTAGAGAGGGGGCAATCTTATGGGGGCTTCCACAGTAAGGACTGACAGAGTAGAAGGAACCAGTAACGGGGCTGAGAAGAGGCACCCAGGAAGGAGGACGAGAGAGTGTGTTGACCGGATTGCTAAGTGGGGAAGTGTTGCTCAAGAGGCGGCAGAGCAGCGGTGCGGGGCATGAGAAGAGGTGAGAGACATGGTCCCTGGAGGAGGGGACCCGGGGCAGGACGAGGTGGAAAGCGGCATTCATGCTTGTGTTAAAGTTGACATAAATCTAGGCAGATGGTGACGCTCAGAGTGATGGTGAGCCGGGAGCTAAATCTCCAGAAAATAAAGGAAAGTGATTCAGAACTGATTGGTAACAGTAAAACTGAAGGTGATACCATTTGATTCATGAGATTGAGAAGGGTGGGCCTTGACAGGTGGGAGGACTTTTGAACAGAAAGTGGTCAGTTGTGTGGCTCTTTCCCTTCTTCCCTTAGAAAGAACCAGTCATGGGTGGGTAGGGTGGTGGTGGGGTGCTGGTGCAGGTGGGCAGAGAACTCTGCCCCCTCTGCCTATCCCCCCAAGGTCCTCTGCAGGGACCCCCAAACATGGCACTATCCAGGAGGGGGTTTGAGAAACCAGCTTTACCACACTTTCCCTGGGGCTCCTTTTAATTCTTTTAAAGGTTTATTTTTAAAAAATTCAAGTAAACACTGTTCATAAACACGAGTTCATCCCCCAGCTGGAGAACGTTCAGTGTCACAGCCTCCAGTGTGTGTCTCAAGAAAAGGACGTTTTCTTGCAAAATTACTGCACTGTTTTCACACCTCAAATCCGCAGTGATCTCTTGACAGCATCACTGTCTTGTTGTCTTGTCAGCTGTACCCCACGTGCCTGATTGGACACAGCTCTGAGAGCGTGCGTGTCTCACGTGGAGGCCTGAATGGCTTCAGTGATCGTCCGAAAGTCACCTGAAGTCCAGGAATAATTGCCTGGGTTGCTTGGCATAAACTAGTATATTTTTAGCTGACACTTACTGGCCACTTCCTGTGTGCCGAGAGTCATTCTCAGAATGTTTATAAGGATCATCTCGTTAAATGCTTTTAGTCATATAGGTTTGATGCCATTTTTGTCCTCATTTCACCCAGGGAGCTGAGAGTTCAGAGCTCACAGGCAGAGTGGAGGTGACGTAGCCAGTAGGGGGACAAATGGCCCCAGAGAGTGGATGGCTTGGGTTTGAGACCCATTCGAACAGCAGGTCAGAGTAGAACCCACCACATGGGATTGTTTCAAGTACTCAGTGAGTATGCTCAGTGAGTATAAAGTAATGGGCACATACGTGTTGACTCCTGTTATGATTGTTGAATTAGGATTTTAATCCGCTTCTGACTCCAGAGCCCAATCATGACCCTACTATAAAAATACACTGTATTTGGTAAATTAAGGCATAGAAATAGATGCTTGTTTTTCAAAGTGACTGGATCAGTTTGCTTAGCTTATCACATAGGAAACAATTCAGCAGGTGATTTATATGGACAGTAAATAGGCGTGTGGTCACCGGGCTGCTCAGTCCACCTGGGGAAGGGTAGTGAGTGAGGAGGTGCTGGTGAGGCCATTGAGCTGTGGACTCGGCCGGCCGCCTGGAGACTTGGACTGCAGACCCATGTACTTGCTGCCAGGGTCATTATCCTTCAGGGACAGTGAGTTCCAACTGCATCACCTGCAAACCTCAGTGATTCCCTGTCATAGAAAACTCCAGAAGAGCTGAAACATGCATGTAACGGTGGCTGTCCTACAACCACAAGAGGCTACACCACTAGAGGCTGGACCAGGGCATGAGTCATGAGGTGGTTGTGCTGTGGTTTCCCCTCCAAGAGCTCATGTAAGAAAGCATGTGCATGCAGACTCATGTACACATACTCACACACACACACAAACATGCACACATACACAGATGCATGCACAAGCATGCACACATGCACACACACGCATGCACACTCATGCACATGCAAGCACACACACATGCACGGTAAATGCCCTTATCAAAGGCCTTTGCTCTGTATCCTCTGGCCACATCTCTGAGCTTAGTCTGCGTTGGCCCCTCCTCCTACCATCCTCGGCTGTCATCAGTGCTGGGAACTCCCCAGCCCTGAAGGCTGCAGTGCTTGCTGTCCCTCCCAAGCCCCCTTCAAAGCCAAGTCGTGCTCCTCTCATGGTCAAGGGTTTGCCTTTGGGTGTGATTCACACTGAGTGTCGGTCAATAGTTGACCTAGAGTTGGGTGCCCAGGTGTGCTGTTTGACAAGAAGAGACTCCCATAGGGTGAGTGGGATTGGAAGCCTGTATTGGCCTGACCAGGTCAGCATTCTTCTACCCTAGGAGGGCACAGAGAGACCCTCCAGGACATTTCCAGTCAGTTGTCTACATAAACCAAAGAGCATCTTACATAAGCTTCATGGGAATGAATTTAACCCCTGAGCAGGAGATTATTTTTATTATTGTCTCACCTTCACTAGCCACATGCTTAATGAATTAACATCATGTTGTGCGATTGGAATCAATACATTTATATCTTCTATCTTTGGCCACATTCCTTTCCTTCATTCCCTTTTTATGGCATTTTAAATGTTGAGCTGGGGATGAACAGAATTCCATATTGTTTGCCATATGTATTCGTTATAGGTTTGGCGTCTGTAATGGAGATTTACAAAAAACAGTGATTTAAACATGATGGAAGTGGATTTCTCTCTCATTTAACTGTCGGCGTACGTAGGCTTGTTTCTCATCTGTGCCCCTGGGACCTTCTTACTCCCTGATATAAGGGTTTTCCCCCATCAACATGGTCCCAGAGGGTTAACCAGGGTGCTCAACTGATGCCATTAAGAGTTGAGAAGGGATGCAAGTGGGAAGGAGAGAGTGTGACCCTCTACCTTGTAGGATCACAACTCAGAAATAGTAAACCTGCTTCCCCGCTCCTCCCCTTGGCCAGAACTTAGTGACAGGTTCCCAGCTAGTCGAGAGGGAGTCTAGAACATGGGTCTTTGGAAGGCCATGTGAAAGTTTAAGTCTCTCAGTCGTGTCCGATTCTTTGTGACCCCATAGACTATACAGTCCATGGAATTCTCCAGGCCAGAATACTGGAGTGGGTAGCCTTTTCCTTCTCTAGGGGATCTGCATGGATGTGGTTAAAATTCAGGGGTCTTACTATAATAACAATAGGGGAGAATTGATCTGGGGGACGGTTAGCAATCTGCCACATCTATGATCTAGAACCCCTTTCCTTTAGATTCTGATGGGTATTAATAGCAAATCACGTTTATCTTTTTCTACCCTTGGCAGAGATGGCTTTTGGCCACTAGAATCTTTTCTCCCCCTTTGTGGTAATCAGTGGTCCCTGAGATGTGGTTGTCTAGCCAAGGATTGCAATTGTCCTTTCTTGCTGTTGGGTTTGGTCAGGCGACCACTTCTCCATGAGATGTCAGAGGCCGGGGTGTGGGTCCACCAAAGCTGAGGGTGCTGAGTGGGTGTGAGTCCCCTGGTTCTGATTCTCCTCAGATCATCTGAACGTAGGAAGGAGGCTCCAGGCTCTAGGGGATGGTAGGACCATGTACAGACGGAGCCTGGATCCAGAGTCTCCATGTGGAAGTGAGCTGGCCACTGATTAGGAGCTCCTGCTGGGACCTTTTCATGAGCAAACCCTAAATGTCTTTAGGTTTCAGCGTGATGTATTTGGGGTCCACCGTCCCTAACAGACTTTCTTTCTCTAGGCCTCCATTTGCTATTGTCGTCCTTGTGCTGGGGAACTGAAGGATCTACAAGAGGCACCAGAATTTTGAATTCTAAGCAGCTGGTGAACATTTTTGGGTTGTAACATTTCTCCAAATTTTGTTGTTATTCACGAATTCTCCATTTGTTTGTGAATTTTGTTCTCTGTCAAAACATTGAAGACTATTTTCCATCTTTTAGAAATTGAACAGCAGTTTTTCTGACACTGGTTTTTCTGATGATAAATAGTTTTTTTTCTTCTTCTATTTTTACGTATCGGGACGCTTAATGAAAAAATCAGAGCACGCACTGATGAGTGGGGATTCTTAGTAATACTTGTGACAGCATTTCCTGCAAGAGAACAGCACTAGAGCTCATTCTGAGAGAACAAATCTAACACAGCCGGACTGTATTTAACTTCAGGATTGGGATATATGATCTGGAGCCTTATACAGTAGAGAAACAGCCAAGACCTTATCTTAACAGGAAACTCCCAAGTGAAAAGGATATTGTAATTCTCCAGAAACACTTGCCCAAGTATCTTCTCCATAATTGTCACTAGGCTACTAATTTATGCAAAGTCAAAGTCAAACAACATTATGTCAAGACAACATTATGGTCATTTGCTTTCCTCCTCCAGACTTGAGTTCCAGTCAAGGTTAGGATCACAGGCTGGGAAAACAGAAGGCACCTGTGGCTAGTGGCTCAAGCATTGTATTTTAATGGTCATTCCCCTGCTCCAAAGGCTACCAGTTTAGTAAAAATTTTTAAACTTACCAATTAACTTCGGGCTTCCCTGGTAGCTTGGTGGTAAAGAATCTGCCTGCAATGCAATAGCCACAGGAGACGTGGATTTGGTCCCTGGGTCAGGAAGATCCCCTGCAGGAGGGCATGGCAACTGATTGCAGTCTTCTTACCTGGAGAATTCCATGGAGAGAGGAGCCTGGTGGGCTATGGCCCATAGGGTCACAGAAGAGTTGGACATGGCTGAACATGCACACACAGTATGCTGCTGCTGCTGCTGCTGCTGCTGCTGCTAAGTCGCCTCAGTCGTGTCCGACTCTGTGCGACCCCATAGACGGCAGCCCACCAGTCTCCGCCATCCCTGGGATTCTCCAGGCAGGAATACTGGAGTGGGTTGCCATTTCCTTCTCCAGTGCATGAAAGGGAAAAGTGAAAGTGAAGTTGCTCAGTCATGTCCGACTCTCAGCGACCCCATGGACTGTAGCCTACCAGGCTCCTTTGTCCATGGGATTTTCCAGGCAAGAGTGCTGGAGTGGGGGTAGTCATGAAAATAATCCAAGGGCATTTTAAAACCAGTTTCTTTTAGAAAGAATCACTTGCTATAAGGAAACTTACTATTATATACTATGTTTAGAACAATTTTTAATCTAATAATTTTGAGGAGGGGCATATTTTTGCCAGGAATGTCTCCTTTTTTTAAACTTCTGTTTAGAGTAGGTTCCCAACTGTTAACTCAATTCCTTGTTTTTACTCTAAGGTGTTAAAATTGTATCCTCCCATTGGGGCTGGTTTGTAGTAACCCAGTGGGAAGAATGAGTCTGTGGAGTCCTGGTTCTTACTCCAGCCTAAGTCAGTCACTCAACCTTGTTGAAATTCAGACTTTACATCTACAGAATAGATTCCAGTGCTCCACTGGCAGGAGTTGATACACAAGAGCATCATACAAAACATTTTGTAAATGTTGGGCTTTATTATGTTTGTGTTTGTTCTATCATCGTATTTTGTACGTGTATATGAAAAAAAATGTCTGAAGGAGATTTCTATGGGAATAAATGACCCTTGAAGATATGTAACACTGCAGGTCCTGAGGTGGAGGGTGACATCAGTTCTTGACACCACTTTGGGACAAGCACTGTCACCAGCACTGTAGCTGCCACAACCTTGAGTAAGAAAAGGTCATAAACTCACATCACAGCCATAATGTGTTGTGATACCTTTCAACGGAGTGAAAAATGCATGTTGGTGTCAGTAGATTTGGTTCAAATGACAACAGAACATTTTGAAATGTCTTCATTTCCTCTGCCTGAGTCCATCTGCTACTTCTTATAAGCAGTGTCTGAACTGCTCCTGCACAAATATTTCCAGGTTTTCTTTCTGCAACCATGTATGGAACAGGGCACACCCATTTGAGCTCAAGTAGTTCTGGGAAGGAGAGAATTCAAAGGTTGTGGAATGTAGTAAGAAAGGCATCATATACACATGATTACATGTAAAATATTCACTGGAAAGGCTGATGCTGAAGCTCCAATACTTCGGCCACCTGATGCAAAGAGCCAACTCATTGGAAAAGACCCTGATGCTAGGAAAGATTGATGGCAGGAGAAGTGGGCAACAGAGGATGAGATGGTTGGATGGCATCACTGACTCAATGGGCATGAGTTTGAGCAAACTCTGGGAGATAGTGAAGGACAGGGAAGCCTGGCTTGCTGCAGTCCGTGGGGTCACAAAGAGTTGGACATGACTTAATGACTGAACAACCACAACGTATAAAATAGATAACCTGCAAGGACCTAGTATGTAGCACTGGAAACTCAAGTCAATACTCTCTGATGACCTATATGGGAACAGAATTTGAAAAAAGACTAGATACATGTATATGTATAACTGAATCGCAGTGCTGTATACCTAACACTAACACAACATTGTAAATCAACTATCAGTTCAGTTCAGTCGCTCAGTCGTGTCCAACTCTTTGTGACCCCATGAATCGCAGCACACCAGGCCTCCCTGTCCATCACCAACTCCTGGAGTTTACCCAAACCCATGTCCATTATGTCGGTGATGCCATCCAACCATCTCATCCTCTGTCATCCCCTTCTCCTCCTGCCCCCAATCCTTCCCAGCATTAGGGTCTTTTCCAATGAGTCAACTCTTCGCATGAGGTGGCCAAAGTATTGGAGTTTCAGCTTCAACATCAGTCCTTCCAATGAACACCCAGGACTGATCTCCTTTAGGATGGACTGGTTGGATCTTCTTGCAGTCCAAGGGACTCTCAAGAGTCTTCTCCAACACTACAGTTCAAAAGCATCAATTCTTTGGCACTCAGCTTTCTTCACCATCCAACTCTCACATCCATACATGACCACTGGAAAAACCATAGCCTTGACTAGACAGACCTTTGTTGGCAAAGTAATGTCTCTGCTTTTAAATATGCTATCTAGGTTGGCCATAACCTTCCTTCCAAGGAGTAAGCGTCTTTTAATTTCATGGCTGCAATCACCATCAGCAGTGATTTTGAAGCCCCCCAAAATAAAGTCTGACACTGTTTCCACTGTTTCCCCACCTATTTCCCATGAAGTGATGGGACCAGATGCCATGATCTTAGTTTTCTGAATGTTGAGCTTTAAGACAACTTTTTTACTCTCCTCTTTCACCTTCATCAAGAGGCTCTTTAGTTCTTCTTCACTTTCTGCCATAAGGGTGGTCCAATATAAAATAAAGATTAAGAAAAAGGCAGATGTGTTGACCCCCACGCTTGGCTCCAGTTCACCCAGGAACCAGAGTCCTTTTCCTTCCAGAGCTGGTCTTGTGAAAGGTTTTATGATTTCTTCATTTCAGCGTCTTTTTTTCAGTGTGGGCCAGTCTGCTAGACGATGAGAAAAGAGGAAAACGAAGGTGAGCCATGAAGTGAGGAATGGATATGTGGAGAGACCCACGAACAACAAGTGGTTATAATCTAGTTGTTAGCAATACTTTCTTCGGGTTGTGTTTTACCAGCTTAGTGAAGAGGGTAAGTCATCTGAAACTACAGCTTTTAAGCTTCATGTGTCTGAATAATCCATCATGTCCACAGAACTGTAAATTTGTGATAAGGGCTCCACGAGAAGAATGCGCCTCTGATTCCATCAGCTTTCAGCTTGTGAGAATCTGAAAGAAGACCCCAGGCTCTCCTGTGCCTTGACTGGGCTCTGTGACTTTTGCCAGGGGCTCCTATATAACCCATATCCTAGAGCTATTAATACCTTTGCAGAGATGTTCCTAAAGCCCAGCATTAGAACCAGCTCTGTTTTTATTCACCTGGATCATGCTTATCATAAAAGTTCCAAAATCAGAGAAAAACTACACATACACAAGTACTATCCACCATGATCATATTCAGAATGAATAATGATGTAACCCTAGAAAAGAAAAATACTTGACTTCTCCTCCTTTACTTGGTTATAACCAAGCTGTGGGCCAGAAGGGGTCTTTATGTATTTCTCTAGTGGAGGCCTAGTGTGTGGAATGTGCTTAATGTTGAAAGCATGAACAAAAAGGCAATTCTTGTTGAACTGTTAGAAGCCAATTTTGATACTACCATAAAAACACAATACTTTGCCAATGTCACCAACCAGAAATATATCACACATTTAAAAGTACATAGCATCAGGCCTTCATGGTGTGTACAATTCAAACAGAGCCTGGGATAGTAACCAACCTGATATAATTGTTTTGTTATTAATCAACGGGCTGAAAATGAAACAGAGATTTTTAAAAGACTAAAGGGAACAGCTTGGAAGATAGCCCTAAATAATCCAAAGATGGGCTAATTCACGAGAAAGATGTTAAAATACTAGCTGTCTACATTCTTAACTACATAACCTCAAAATATATGAAGCAAAAGACGGCGGAACATGCAGGCGAAAGGGATGAGGCTGCAGTCACTGTGGGAGACTGAACACACATCTCTTGAAAGACAGGGTTGGTCCTGGAGGCAGACTTTGGAAGAGAAGGATGGAGGAGGCGGATTTGGGTACCAAAGACATCCAGCGCAAGAAGGAGTCTGCAAGATAATCTGTGGGCGCTGGCTGCAAATGTTGGAACATACAGGCTGTGGAACCTACCAAATACTTTTAAGTCTGAATAAAGTGTAAATAGCCTTGCTTCAGGGATTGCTTGTGTGTTCTGCAAAGCGTGAGGAAGGGCACTGAAAAATTGTTTGCAGAATTCCCTGGGGAAAATTTGTCACGTAATAACATCTACCAAGAATTGGACTCTTACTGTGTGTAGCAGGCATTGTCCTAATTTAATTCCCACAACAATCCTATGTTTTTAGGTCAGGGTTTCACTGTGATTGTAGAATTTTATAGTTGAGGAGACCTAGGCAAAGTGAAGACAATTTTTCCTAATGAAACAAATTGATGGGAGCAGCAATGGAGCTGAAGCATCCTGACAGCGGGGAGTCCTCGCCTAGCTGTGCTGCCTGGAAGTGCTGGGTGCTAACCAGGTATCCTGTGATTTGACTTGGCTTTGGGCAAATTTTCTCAATGACTCTGACTTTATCTACCTTTAAAAATTTGGTGGCTTTCATTATTTACATTTATGCGATATACCTTCCATACTGATATGGAGATTTAATTCTCAAATTTCTGAGAAATGATGTCACTTTTTTTTTTTGAAAGATGACCATCAATGTGTCTGCTGGCTGGCTGGAACTGACTGGGAAAACATTGCAAGTAAGAATATAGATATAATTAACCTAAGATTGATGCCCAACTTATAGAAAAATCATCTTCAGACACGTTGGATTCATCTTGAAAGGAAAGACAAAAAAATGAAGTGTGAAAGGAAAAAATGCTGGGATTGCAGAGATGAAGTCGAGAACTTATCCTTAATCATTCAAAATGATCACCAACAAGTGAAATCTCTCAATAATATCCCACCCCTCGGCATGTTCCTAAATGCCAGCGTCTTTGCATCATTAAAGAGTTTATTCTTGATGATGTTAAGAATAACATCCTCTTCGATCCTTGTTCATACTTCTCAGCATGGTTGAGCTCCTATGCAAAATAGTAAGGCTTGAAATTAGGTGAAAAAAGTTTTTAAGAGGTATAGAAAGATGCAAAAGAATTCACACTACTCTGTGAATTACAGAGAAGTCTCATAAACACGAACAAAAGGAATCACTTAAATGTCATCCCGTTTACGTGGTGAATGCTCCAGCCGTGTTTTTCAGTGTCTTGGCAGTGAGTGAACCGAGCGACACGGCCCCTGTTTTCATGTCCCTTCTCCCACTCTCAGCCGCCTTCCAGGACTTCCATATGCCTGGATCAATCTGTTGATTTCACTAGTACTTTCCCCTCCCCCTTCAAGACTAGTGAATCATCTTGGACTCCTTGGTATGATCAGAAATTAGGCACCTTATTGATCATATGTTGTGTTTTTGTCTACATTTTCCCTGATCCGTTTCTCGCTTCTCCTTTGATTTTTGAAGGTAGATTAATTTCAAGAGCATCATGGCTGGAGCAATCGGTTCTATATCTACAACAGGGAAATTGCACAGGCTTCAGAATATCAGCAGGAGAGCATTCTCGAGAAAATATACTGAAGGGAAACATACAGAGACCACAACTTGATAAAACGCATCACTGTCTTATATTCAATATGTGGTTTTCAATTCAAGAACTATTCAATAGTTAAAGAAAACTCACAATGGAAGGCTTTACCATTTTTCATTTGCAATCCTCGTGCACTTTAAGAAGATGGGAGAAAACACATTGCAGCAGGCTTGGCAGTCACTCAAATTTGTGTGCTCTAAGTTTAGAACCAAACTCAATCTGCCCCCTGTTCAAGTTCTGTTCTGTGCTGGCAAAACACCACTTGCTTGTTCAGAGGGAGAAGGAAGGCTTTGTGAAGCTCGAAAAACTTACCGGACATTGAAGAGCTCTTCAACAATTGTATCACTCTCAGCTTAAGGAAAATTGAATTAAACATATGGGTGATATTTTCCCTATAACACGTGGGTGTAAAATAAATAGAAAAATGTGTAGCAACACTTATTTGGGTTTTAGCAAAACCTCAATAATGCCTAAAATTTGCCTGTGTTCACTTGTTTGTCCAAGCTTGTATTTCTATTTCTATTTTGTCATCACCATCTCCTTTTATATTTTGAGGAAATGTTTGTTTAAGTACAGTGATTTTTTGCCACATTTGAAACCCAAATATTGAAATATTTTGTTAAGATGCAAAAGCTGAAATGTGAAAAGATGTATCATAATCTATTTATATTTAATTATGTAGATTGAATTAAGCATACACAGAAATATTTTAAGCATGTATATACACCCATGTGTATATGCTTGTAAAAAGTTCAAACTATGTGTTTATATAAATTTTGACTTTATTTTGCGTACCAACTCTGAATTCTGATGAGTAAATCTGGGTAGATATGGGTAAAATATGCTGAAAACCTGACAGTTTGAAACCTAGAGGACTGAGGTATAAACTTTGGGGCAAAATAGCAAGTTACTTGTTTCTGTTGTTTAGTCTCTAAGTCGTGTCTAACTCTTGCGACCCCATGGACTGCAGCCTGCCAGGCTACTCTGTCTATGGGATTACCCAGGCAGGAATACTGGAGTAGGTTGCCATTTCCTTTTCCAGGAGATCTTCCTGACCCAGGGATCGAACCTGTGTCTCCAGCGCTGGCAGGCAGATTCTTTATTGCTGAGCCACCAAGGAAGCCCAACAAGTTAGTCATCTTCTCTGAGATATTTTCTTTAAGATGCCTAGTACACATCTAAACTTCCTCCAGTAGACATGCATCCATCCCAGTTAAGGACAGTCCATCCTTCCAGGTTGTCAGGCATAAAATATTATCCTTGAACCTTCCCTTCCCTTGTACATCACCTATAGTCCTTCCAGAAAGTAGCTGAGCCCTGCCTTCAAAATGCTGTATCTGATCTGACCACTCCTCAGCCCCGACCACGGCCCTGGTCCAGGCTACCACCTGGCTCATCAGGTGCTCTGCAGCTCTGACTGGGCTTCTTACCTGGCCCACTCCGGACAAGAGCAATGCTTGTCAAACTACCTCTGGTCATCGGGTTCCTCTTCTCAGAACCTCACACAGCTCCTGCTTCATTTACAGTGAAAGCAAAAGCCCTTTGGGTGGTTAGTGGCTGAGTGTAAATCCATTTCTGCTCGGTGAGAACCAAGCTGATGACAGTTGTTTAGACTTTTGAAAGGATGGGTCACCAAAGGATGACCAAAGAGATGATGCTGGTGCTGGCCATGGTTCTGGGAGGGTGGAGCAGACCTGCCCGAGAGGAGACCCGGGGGAGGAGGAGGCTGAGAGGTAGCAAGGTGTCTGTCTCTGCAGGTGCATCACGGGCCAGTGAGTCACCTGTTTGGCTTAAGGCAGATGGACGGAGCTGTCTCTGTCCTGTGATCAGGAGCCGTCTCTCAAGTGGGAACGGACCCTCCGAGCGCTGCCCTGAGGCTGCTTGCTAAGTGACTTACACTGATTATTTTATTACAGTCGGTCCTTTCTCCTCTTATTTGTTTATGGTTTTAGTCCATTTCCATTACCTTAATTATCTTTCTATTCTTCTCTGGCAAATGCTTTAAAACACCTGATCAAAACTCTTATTTCCATCAGAATACCTTCAATTTGCCTCCCGTTAATATTTATGTAAATAGTTTTTCCGTGTTGATTCCCGGCAGCTCCTGCTCTTGTTGTGTATCTCTACGAGTGTGTTTCTGCTTGGACTAGGAACTTCGCAGTGGCAAAGGCGATCTTTTCTATTTCTTCTTTATGTCCTCTCAGCATCGAATACCATTATTTGTTGTTCCCATAGACTTTTAGTGGCTTAAAAATATTATTGGAAACAGGACCCTACATTATTTATCATGCTGTCCCATAGTGGCATGTTCAAGCGGCCTTGGGCACGTAGTTCTGTCTCATGATAAGGTTGTTTGTGTGCATGTCTTACTCGCTTCAGTCCCTGACAGGCCCCACAGGCTATTTGTTGTGTGTGTGTGTGTGTGTCTGTGTATCTTTGTGTGTGTGTGTATGTATGTCTGTGTGTGTGTATCTGTGTGTGTGTATCTGTGTATCTTTGTGTGTCTGTGTGTGTATCTGTGTCTGTGTGAGTGTGTGTCTGTGTCTGTGTGTGTGTGTCTGTGTGTGTATCTGTGTATCTTTGTGTGTGTGTGTATGTCTGTGTGTGTCTGTGTCTCTGTGTATGTGTGTGTGTGTGTATATGTCTGTATGTGTCTGTGTGTGTGTTTTTTTGTGTGTCTTTTTGTTGTTTTTTTTGTTTTTTTCCTGTTTTTGTTTTTTTTGTTTCTGTGTTTTTGTTGTGTTTTTTTTTTTGTGTATGTGTTTTTTTTGTTTTTTTTTGTTTGTTTGTGTGTTTTTTTTGTGTCTTTGTTTTTGTGTTTGTGTGTGTGTTTTTTTTTTGTTTGTTTTTTTTTTTGTTGTTTGTTGTTTCTTTTGTGTGTTTTTTTTTTTTTGTTTTTGTCTGTGTTTTTGTTTTGTTTTTTTTTTTTTCTTTTGTTTTTTTTTTTTGTTTTTTTTGTGTTTGTTTTTGTTTTTTTGTTTTTTTTTTTTTTTTTTTGTTTTTGTTTGTGTGTTTTTTTTGTTTTTTTTTGTTTTTTTTTTGTTTTTTTTTTGTTTTTTTTTTTTTTTGTGTGTGTTGTTTTTTTGTGTTTGTGTGTTTTTTGTTTTTGTTTTGTGTCTTTGTGTATGTTTTTTTTGTTTTCCTGTGTTTTGTGTTTGTGTGTGTGTGTCTGTGTCTGTGTGTGTGTGCCTTGTGTGTTTTGTGTTTTTTTTGTTTGTGTGTGTGTGTTTTATGTCTTTTTGTTTTTTTTTGTTTTTGTCTCTGTTTTGTTTGTGTGTTTTTTGTGTTTTTTTTTTTTGTGTTATGTTGTGTTGTTGTGTTTTTTTTTTGTTTTTGTTTTGTGTCTTTTTTGTGTTTTGTGTTGTGTATGTATTTTTTTTTTTGTTTTGTGTGTGTTGTGTTTTTTGTGTGTGTGTCTCTGTGTGTATGTCTGTGTGTCTGTGTGTGTCTGTGGGTGACAGCATGGAGCAGAGGAAGGAACAGGAGACCATAATCAGGTTGCACCTGGAGCCCCGGAATCCACCATCATGGCTTGGTTGCTTGGCCTTTGATTTGTCCCTCTGGGGCTTGGGGACTGAGTGTCTTTCACCGTGTCCCCTTCACATCCTGGCATACGGGAGATGTTCCTTAATTCAGTTGATCCAACCCTCTCACACATCTTATGTCCACCTTCCCCTGGAAAGCATTCTAGTCTTCTCTTACGGTCCATTCAGGTCCTTTTACTTAGAGTCTTAAAACTATAGAAGGGAGCTACCATGTTGATTCTGGGAGTAATGAGCTTTGTGGATCTTTAAAATCCCTAATTCTGTCTGGGTTTCATGGCCATGTTTGGTGGTTTAATTGCTAAGTCATGTCAGACTCTTTGCGACCCCATGGACTGTAGCCAGCCAGGCTCCTCAGTCCTTGGGATTTCCCAGGCAAGAATACTGGAGTGGGTTGCCATTTCCTTCTCCAGGAGATCTTCCCAACTCAGGGATAGAACCCATGTCTCCTGCATTGGCAGGCAGAAGATTTACCGCTGAGCCAGCAGGGAAGCCTGGCCAAGTTTATGCTTGTTTAATACATATATATATGTGCTCCCTTGAAGATGCTGGCTTGCCTTTGTGCTCACTCTGTTGCTCTCAAGCCTCGCTGATCTGAGCCTGGTCCAGGCTGACTTGGTTGCCACTGTATCTCCATAATGTCTCCTCTTAAGAGTTGCCCTCCACAGACACGACACACCGTGCCAGAATGTATGGGTGCACAAAGAGGTGGGGGAAGGTGCTCTGTCTGGCATCCGAACCGGCCAAACCGACTGCACTTTGCATTTCTGGCAGCTCTATCCGCCCTGTTTCCAACTCGGAGTTCTGCAGGTCTGGGTTTTTATCAAAGGCACAGGTACATTGTTTTTCTGATTTTCATCACAGCTCCTCGCATACATTGTTTTGGATCCTATAACACCGAATCCACTCTTTAACGTCTGTTTAGACCAGTGATTGCATTTCCTTTCTCAGGCTCAGTATGACATGGACATTATCTGCTTTTCTCCACACCCATTAGATTCTAGATTTTGAGTCCCATTCTTTGTGGTGGACCACACAGAAAGCTATTCTGTTCTTCCTTGGAATAAATCAAACCTAGATCAGTGGAATTCTAATTTGGAGTTTAAAGAGGTAGACCCCAAATCTCCATTCATTTCCACACACATAAATAACATGATAAATATTTGAAGAGCACATCTGAGTTTTTAAAATCTTGTTCCCTCTTTCACTGAAGGTAGGTGGTCTAAGTAGCATTAGTTTCATTTGACAGAGCAATTCAGCCTGTTTGCTTCCAAGATTACACAGAAAGTATATGAAAAGAAGTCAAAGATGGCAGTTAGAAAAGATGTTTTATATACAAGGATCCTAGTATATCTCAGTCTCAGTGATTGGTGTTTATTGTACTTTCATGAGCTTAAAGAACGTGCAATTAATCTGTTGTTTTCAGAATGTCTCTTAATAATCATGTGGTGTGAGAAGTAAGTCATGTGTGGGAAAAGTTGTTGAAAGGTGTGAAAGGCAAGTCAACATACCCTAGAAATTCAGCAGAGACAGCACTTTTAACTAGTTATGGAAGGCTTCCTGGAGAAAGCATCTCTTGAAGTGAGAGTTTAGTTTTCTCATCAGTGTGGACACACTTGGGAGTGACACTGAATTGCTCTGAATTTATCCTTTTTGTGCCAAGTTAGCCTGATACCAAGTGATATCTCAGAAAATGAATATATTTTGATATTCATTTATTTAACAAACATTTGTTGAGTATCTACTAGAAGATACCAAGACATATTTCCTGTTATTAAGACACTATAACCTTTCCTGGGAGCA
The DNA here is from genome assembly GCA_024291935.2 of Okapia johnstoni. NCBI lineage: Eukaryota > Metazoa > Chordata > Mammalia > Artiodactyla > Giraffidae > Okapia > Okapia johnstoni. Next base: position 54,307,256 of record CM044309.1, read on the forward strand.
ACATGTGGGAAGGAAATAGATCAGACACTGTGATGGGTAATGAGGGTCAAGTTATGAATCAATTTCAATGGAAGGAGGTGTCAGAAGGCCTGGCGTCACTGCCACCTCCCCAGGCCACCTGGGCACACGTAGGGTTGGCTGCAGTCTAGCTCAGAAACCTGAAATGAACTTCTGAGACTTAGAAAATGACTACATTTGGTTTGTGACTGTCACATTTTCCAAATTAAGAGTGCCTTCACGTTAAAATGGTGATGGTAACACGTTCCCTTTGAGGTCAGTGTGATGCCCAGTCCTCTTGCCGTGTGGGTCTCTGTCCATTCTCTGCATCCACGCTGCATATTCTTCCCCACGATGTCACCAGACTAGTTCGTCTCAAGGTCAAACAGAATAAGCACAGACAATCGCTCTCCAGGGTTTTCAGGAAAACACTGTGGTGCCGTGACCCCTGTGTGCCTTTGTCTAGGGTGGATTGTGATGACTGAGACCTCCAGTAATGGCTTCAAGCAGAATAAGTTATTTTTGTAAGTTTATGAATTCGTTATGTTAGGACCGCAATAGATGTTTTAAAGCACACACTTGTGGTTTCTGGTTGTCTTCACAGGGTGGGGTGGCTATTGTCCCTTCAAAGCTACCCTCCACCCTGTTCCACCTGCCCCTTCCCTGGGCTTCGGGTCAGGTTCCGTAGGTGTACCTTAGAGTGACTTAACACTTAAGAAGTCATATTTTCTGTTGGTTAGCAATGGAGTCAGTGATTTAGGTTCAAATTCTGTAACTGCCACATTTTAGCATTTTGGGCTTCTCATTTGTGAATGGAAATAGTAAAATCATCTTTCATTAGAAGTGGCAGTTATTTTATTGGATTTTAATCAGATTTAAAATATTTCATCAGAGACGTAAGATAGTCTCCAAGGGTCTTGTTTAAAATTAAATTGTTTTAACATTTCTCTACATTTTAAAATAAGATGAAACTCTGACACTTTGTTGAATAAACCCTGTATTGCTGCTAAGCTGCTAAGTCGCTTCAGTTGTGTCCAACTCTGTGCGACCCCATAGACGGCAGCCCACCAGGCTCTCCCGTCCCTGGGATTCTCCAGGCAAGAACACTGGAGTGGGTTGTCATTTCCTTCTCCAGTGCATGAAAGTGAAAAGTGAAAGTGAAGTCGCTCAGTCATGTCCGCCTCTTCGCGACCCCATGGACTGCAGCCTACCAAGCTCTTCTGTCCATGGGATTTTCCGGGCAAGAGTACTGGAGTGGCGTGCCATTGCCTTCTCCGAAACCCTGTATTAGCTTCAGGGAAAAAATATAATAAGGTTTCTTTTATGATATCTACTCCTTAATAATTGGCTCAACAATTTAGGATGCTTTGGGGGCAATTAAAATTATACATAAAAGGAGCCCTAATAACTTTTTGATAATAACAAAAGTTCTGACTACATTTAAATTGATTTTGTGCCTTAGTATTAATAGCTGTACAGCTATTACATAGCTATTAATGATAATACAGCTATTATAATTACAGCTATTGTAATAAATGAGGGAATTATTTTCCTGGTTAAACATTACACTATCATCTGCATAAAATGGTAATTTTTTTGCTCCTTGAAAATACTTTATTAGCATATCCATACTGTCTATTTATGCTAGCTATGAGGAGACCACCTTCTCAAAAGGATATATTTCCTTTTGTGTATTAAATGAAATAGCACTTTCAAGTGAAGAAATAATTGACTACTTAAGATACACTTAAAAGTATTTTGGGGATATGGAGTCAGGATTTAAAAAAACAAAATGTTTTGCAGATCTGTATGTAAATAGGTAATCTCTCTGCTCCATTTACTCAAGTTCTCAGCTTGTGGAGCAATATCGGTCTATCTGAAATTGTCAATTCCCAGCCATAATTTTAATCCTTTGCAGTATTTTAATTCACTAACAAATGGCTCAGTGTGAAAGGTCACAACCGCTCCATCCTCCACGGTTAGTGATGATTACAGGTGTGTTTGGGATTTGGGTTTCCTGGTGACTTTGCTCCCTGGACTCAGTGAACTTTTATAAAGCCAGCCAGTCCTTCCCATTTGTTCTTTGGGGAGATTTTATAATCAAGCTTTAATGATAGAAGCGTCTGCAGTTGGTACATTCAAGGACATCTCTCCCAGCTCTGTGAGTAAAAGATATGATCACCTCATATAAAGAGTGGGGAGAGACAGGAGCCTGATCCTGAACTGCACACCTGGGAGCCCTTCTAGGCACCGTGCTTTGTCAAATGTGGTCGTAAAGCCCAGGGCTCCTGAACTTTTATTGTCTGGTGGGTCAGTTACAGGCTTGGTTTATTTCCTCTGCTCTGCCCTCCTGCCTTTGCCATGGCCAGAGAGCTCTGCTACACTGAGAGCAGATTCCAGCCTTCTGGCCCTGGTTTCTGATGGGTACGTTTCCATGTCCTGCTGAAACAGACTACCTGCTTACTTAGTCGGTTCGATAGCTTTGAGGCTGCGGGCATCTGTGAGTCATTCTGCTTTGATGAGTGTAGATGCCATATCTAGACAACCCCCTCCATCCGTGTATTTTTCCCTCACATGCAAGTGAAAACACACCTTGTTCTCGAGTTTTTCAGTCCTTTTCCATGACACTTACAAAGGTTAGCATGAAGAAGCAGGATCGCCTTGTGCAATATGGTCCTACAGGAGTGACTGGGGAAATAGCCCATCTCAGGGATGTTAAAAATGATCTTGGAAGAGTTGTGAAATGAGGTGGATAGAACAGGCCCTGAGCCCTGAGTCCCAGCTCTTTACTATTCAAGATGTAGTCCCTGGGCCAGCAGCATCCATGTCACAGGGCCTCTGGGAGGCACAGGGTCTGGGGCCTCAGAGACTGCCTGGGCGCCGCACCCACTGGAGTCTCAGTGCCTGGCCAGAGCCAACTGAGTTGTGGAAATGTCACTTCCAAGAGTGACAAGATATATAATGAAATATAATATACAATGAAATATAATAAAACTCGCGTTTTTATCCTTTTAGTGGCTTGGAATCTCATGAGCACTCCATGAATGCTTGTCAAATGAATAAGCAAAAGGTTTAAATTGCCCTTTCACAACAGCCTTAGGCCTCCCAGACTGTTTTGTACTCTTCTGGGGGATGAGAGTCATATAAAATCCCATACAAGATCCTCTTGTGAGAGTGAGTTTCTCTCTCCTGGCTTCATTTTTGTTCTGGATTCCTCCCATGAATACCATTGTTTTTGAGTCTGAGTGGTCAGCTGGTAAAGAATGTGCCTGCAGTGCAGGAGACCTGGGTTGGAAAGATCCCCTGGAGAAAGGAAAGGCTACCCACTCCAGTATTCTGGCTGGAGAATTCCATGGACTGTACAGTCCATGGGGTCGCAAAGAGTCGGACAGGACTGAGCAATTTTCACTTTCATCCCATATTTCAGGCTTCCCAGGTGGTGCTAGTGGTAAAGAACCCATCTGTCAATGCAGGAAGCATAAGTGACAAGAGATCTGGTTTCGATCCCTGGGTCGGGAAGATCCTCTGGAGGAGGGCATGGCAACCCACTCCAGTATTCTAACCTGGAGAATCCCCATGGACAGAGGAGCCTGGTAGGTTACAGTCCGTGGGGCCGCTAAAAGTCAGACATGACTTAGTGACTAAACAATAGCAGCAGTCCTTAGGAGGCCATTATTCTGCCCACCTCAATGACGAGAAGAAAAGATCTCAAAGTCTTAGCAAACTTTCAGGTACTTTTAGGTCATATCCTTTGGTTTTCTAAAATGCCAAAACTTACTATTTGCATCCTTTTCAGCTCGTGGTCAAATAGTTGGTCCTGGTGATTTGACAGATGAAAAGTCTTTGATTCTTAATGTCTGTCTACAAAGTAAAAAAAAGACCACACTTTTGGTGGGTAGTCAATTGTAATTCATTTGTATATAAATCATAAATCTGAGATGTCCGTTTAAACCACACGTTGCCCTGTGTGCTGTGGGGTGAAGTTAGATTGGGGGGTAGAGAGAGAAGATTGCGGCACCTGCTTGTCTAATGCATGCTTATATGCTTAAACTTTTGGTCACAGGACTCCAGGGAATTTTGTTTTCAGTTGACCTCTTTAAATGCAGGAAAGCTGTCCAGAAGTGCTCTTTGATGTCTTTAAGGTTTCCTCTAGGACACTTCGCTCTTTGTTTTCTCAGCTGAGTCCAAAGTTGTGCTTTGGATCAGAGCAGAGAGCACATAGCATCCTTTTTCCCCATGTAGAGAGCACCAGAGTGCTTTTCTTAAGATGAAAAGCTGGTCACACTTTGTAGAAATTGTGTGGGGTTTGTTTTCTCGGCTCCCACTTAGGAATAGATCCCATCCAGCTGATCCCAAAGGTGGCAGATGTAATGAAAGAGGCAGGGGCAGCCTCTCTGGACCATGCACACCTGCTCTGTCCACTCTTTTGCTGTCCCAGAGCTGCATCTGGTCTCTGCTCTTCAGGTGTGGGAGCTGTGCCCCAGGGGATGAGGACAAGACAAAGTGTGAGCATCTCTATTTATTCACAGGAGTCAGAAACAGATCCATACCTCAGTTCAGTTCAGTTGCTCAGTCATGTCCGACTCTGCGACCTCATGAACCACAGCAAGCCAGGCCTGCCTGTCCATCACCAACTCCCTGAGTCTACCCAAAACTGTGGCCATCGAGTCGGTGATGCCATCTAGCCATCTCATCCTCTGTTGTCCCCTTCTCCTCCTGCCCTCAATCTTTCCCAGCATCAGGGTCTTTTCCAATGAGTCAGCTCTTCGCATCAGGTGGCCAAAGTATTGGAGTTTCAGCTTCAACATCAGTCCTTCCAATGAACACCCAGGACTGATCTCCTTTAGGATGGACTCGTTGGATCTCCTTGCAGTCCAGGGGACTCTCAAGGGTCTTGTCCAACACCACAGTTCAAAAGCATCAATTCTTCGGCGCTCAGCTTCCTTTATAGTCCAACTCTCACATCCATACATGACCACTGGAAAAACCATAGCCTTGACTAGATGGACCTTTGTTGGCAAAGTAATGTCTCTGCTTTTTAATATGCTGTCTAGGTTGGTCATAACTTTCCTTCCAAGGAGTAAGCGTCTTTTAATTTCATTGCTGCAATCACCATCTGCAGTGATTTTGGAGCCCAAAAAAATAAAGTCAGCCACTGTTTCCACTGTTTCCCCATCTATCTGCCATGAAGTGATGGGACCAGATGCCATGATCTTATTTTCTGAACATTGAGCCTTAAGCCAACTTTTTCACTCTCCTCTTTCACTTTCATCAAGAGGCTCTTTAGTTCTTCTTCACTTTCTGCCATAAGGGTGGTGTCATCTGCATATCTGAGGTTATTGATATTTCTCCCGGCAATCTTGATTCCAGCTTGTGCTTCCTCCAGCCCAGCGTTTCTCATGATGTACTCTGCATATAAGTTAAATAAGCAGGATGACAATATACAGCCCTGACGTACTCCTTTTCCTATTTGGAACCAGTCTGTTGTTCCATGTCCAGTTCTAACTGTTGCTTCCTGACCTGCTTACAGGTTTCTCAAGAGGCACGTCAGGTGGTCTGGTATTCCCATCTCTTTCAGAATTTTTCACAATTTATTGTGCTCCACACAATCAAAGGCTTTGGCATAGTCAATAAAGCAGAAATAGATGTTTTTCTGGTACTCTCTTGCTTTTTCGATGATCCATCAGATGTTGGGAATTTGATCTCTGGTTCCTCTGCCTTTTCTAAAACCAGCTTGAACATCTGGAAGTTCACAGTTCATGTATTGCTTAAGCCTGGCTTGGAGAATTTTAAGCATTACTTTACTAGGATGTGAGATGAGTGCAATTGTGTGGTAGTTTGAGCATTCTTTGGCATTGCCTTTCTTTGGGATTGGAATGAAAACTGTCCTTTTCCAGTCCTGTGACCACTGCTGAGTTTTCCAAATTTGCTGGCATATTGAGTGCAGCACTTTCACAGCATCACCTTTGAGGATTTGAAATAGCTCAACTGGAATTCCATCACCTCCACTAGCTTTGTTTGTAGTGATGCTTCCTAAGGCCCACTTGACTTCACATTCCAGGATATCTGTCTCTAGGTGAGTGATCACACCATTATGATTATCTGGGTCGTGAAGATCTTTTTTGTTCAGTTCTTCTGTGTGTTCTTGCCACCTCTTCTTAATATCTTCTGCTTCTGTTAGGTCCCTATCATTTCTGTCCTTTATTGAGCCCACCTTTGCATGAAATGTTTCCTTGGTTTCTCTAATTTCCTTGAAGAGATGTCTAGTCTTTCCCATTCTATTGTTTTCCTCTATTTCTTTGCATTGATCACTGAGGAAGGCTTTCTTATCTATCCTTGCTACTCTTTGGAACTCTGCATTCAGATGGGAATATCTTTCCTTTTCTCCTTTGCTTTTCACTTCCCATCTTTTCCCAGCTATTTGTAAGGCCTCCTCAGACAGCCATGTTGCTTTTTTACATTTCTTTTTCTTGGGGATGGTCTTGATTCCTGTCTCCTATACAATGTCACGAACCTCCATCCATAGTTCATCAGGCATTCTGTCTATCAGATCTAGTCCTTTAAATCTATTTCTCACTTCTACTGTATAGTCATAAGGGATTTGATTTAGGTCATACCTGAATGGTCTAGTGGTTTTCCCTACTTTCTTCAATTTCAGTCTGAATTTGGAAATAAGGACAGAATGTGGTCCACTGGAGAAGGGCATGGTAAACCACTTCACTATTCTTGCCTTGAGAACCCCATGAACAGTATGAAAAGGCAAAAAGATAGGACACTGAAAGATGAACTCCCCAGGTCAGTGGGTGCCCATTATGCTACTGGAGATCAGTGGAGAAATAACTCCAGAAAGAATGGAGGGATGGAGCCAAAGCAGAAACAACACCCAGTTGTGAACGGGACTGGTGATAGAAGCAAGATTCAATGCTGTAAAGAGCAATATTGCATAGGAACCTGGAATGTTAGGTCATGGATCAGGGCAAATTGAAAGTAGTCAAACAGGAGATGACAAGTGTGAACATCGACATTCTAGGAATCAGTGAACTAAGATGGACTGGAATGGGTGAAATTAACTCAGATGACTGTAATATTTACTACTGTGGACAGGAATCCCTTAGAAGAAATGGAGTATCAGAGTCAACAAAAGAGTCCGAAATGCAGTACTTGGATGCAATCTCAAAAACAACAGAATGATCTCTGTTTGTTTCCAAGGCAAACCATTCAATATCATGGTAATTCAAGTCTATGCCCCGACCAGTAATGCTGAAGAAGCTGAAGTTGAACAGTTCTGTGAAGACCTACAAGACCTTCTAGAACTAACACCCCCCACCAAAAGAAAAGATCCACACCTCGGAACATCTCAGAAGGACACCAGTGAAATGTGCCAGATTTGAAGACTTGTAGTTCCAGTGTTGATGATCAGAATTCTGTGTTTCAGCTTCACAGACAGTCTGAGAGAATCTCAATGTTGCAAAAATGTTCTAACCTTCCAAGAGTTGGTGCTTAGAGTCCGGGGGTAGGCACAGCATGGCTGGGTGCCAGAAGATAGAAGCATTTTTGAAATCGATTTTGACTTTCAAAGCAACTTTGCAATATCAATTGCCTCTTCTTTGAATCAATAGCCATCAGAAGAAATGAGACTTCAAATCTAAGGAGGCCTCCAATCTTATGTGTAAATTGACCTCACTCCATGCAGAATTAAAAGTGTCTGCTGTGACAGTTGACAGCAGAATTAAAACAGGGTTAAAGGCAAAGTGAGGCATCGTACAGAAAACAGCAGTGGGGAAACATTATTTGGCAAATTATTTAAAATGTTCCTAATGCCAATATCAAAGGGTGAGAAAACTTAATAGGCGTGGGAAGAGCAGAGCAATTAGAGGTGTCGAAAGATCCACACGAATGAGTAACATCCGAGCAGCTAAAATAGTACCAGGGAAGAGGTGGTGGAGGAGGGAGATGCCAGCCCTGAGCACAGCCTCACACGGCCTCAGCCAGTGGCCTGCCCACCCTGAGCTGGTTAGCGGTTGCTTCGGTGATACAGAGGGAGCTGGGCTCTGCCCGGGGCTCAGACCTCAGCCCTCTGACCTTCACCCTCCACTGCTGTGTGCTGGAGTTCAGACACCCGGGGAGGGCAGGGGGAGGAAAGCCAACAGGTGAATCTATGAAGATGGGCATTTCTTGAGAGATAGAATCCTGTCTCCGCATGAAGGTGTGATACCAAATGGTCCACAGTCCTGGGCCTGTGACCAGGATGGAGTACATCCTGTGACCAGGTTCTATACTGTGGCCCAGGGGACCTTGAGAGAGTGATCCTCCGTGGGCCTGAGCTGATCCTTTGAGCCCTTTAAATCCGGGTCTAGAGGTCAGAGAAGGGCTTCCTTGTGGCTCAGTGGTAAAGAATTCTGGAGATGCAGGAGATGTGGTTTGATTCCTGGGTCAGGAAGATCCCCTGAAGAAGAGCATGGTAACCCACTCCAGTACTCTTATCTGGGAAATTCCATGGACAGAGGGGCCTGGTGGGCTACAGTCCACGGGGTTGCAAAAGAGTTGGACACAACTGAGTGACTAAACAAGAACAAGAGGTCAGAGCAGCAGGAGAGTGTCTCAGGTGAGACCTTCTGCTGTTGACTTTGCAGTTGGAGGAGCCCTGTGACCAGAACTGAGAATGGCCGATAGGAGCTAACAGTCAGCAAGAGACCAGGGACCCCAGTTCTGCAGCCTAATGACTTCATCCTGCTGCAAGGTGACTGAGCCTGGAGGTCACCTCGGCCCCAGAGTGCCCAGTCTCACCAGTGCCTGTGTTTTGTTCATGTGAGACCCTAAGTGGAGACCCAGTGTCTACTCTGTCTGTGAATTTCTGACCCAAAGAACTGTGAGCCCTTCTGCATGTGGGGGCCACTGAGGTTGTTGTGATCTGTCAGTCTAGTCTCAGCCATGGAAAATGAGTGATCTCTCTGGCCTAATTGCATACAGAAATGTTTCAGTAACGTAGTTCATGAAATCCCTTCTCTTTCCTGAGTGCCACTGTGCTCTAATTCATGAAATAGTTTAAGTACAAGTTATACATTTTAATTGTGCATTAAGAATCACCAGAAGTTATATCATTGAAAAATAAAATTCCTTGACATTGATATAACCATATTCTCTACACTTTAAAAATGTTCACCTTCTACAAACTATGATGTATAAAATAAGCTACAGGGATACATTGTACTACACGGGTAATACAGTCAGTATTTTTATAACAAGTAAATGGAGTATAACCTTTAAACACTGTGAATTGCTGTATTGTACACCTGTAACTTACATAGTACTGTACGTCAAAAAAGGAAAAAAAAGTTCACCTTGAGAATGGCATTTTCTTTCAGAAGAGGCTGCCTGATTCATCCTGACATTCTTACAGTGATAATACAGTCACTGCATATAAGGGACATGGAGTGTAGTTGTGGGTCTGTTTGGCTTTAATGCTTGAGCCACAGAAGGAAACCTACTGATGGCTGGTTCCACCTGGTCACGTAGCTGTTGATCAGAGACCACCTTGGGGGAGCAGGGTTTATAACCTACTGTTCCTGAGGCCAGGCGGTCCGAGATGAGTTTGCTGAGAGCTTCCCTGCAAATAGAGGAGCTTTGGTATTGTCACTAGGAAATGCCCACTCCACCAGCAACTTATTATGTAAGTTACAGGTACAATATAGTGATTCATAACGTTTAAAGGTTACACTCCATTTGCAGTTGTTATTAAAACGATTGGCTATATTCCCTGTGTTGTACAATGTATCCCTTTAGCTTATTTTATACATTAGCTTATTTTATACAAAGCAGGTGGCTCCCGCTGAACAGATGGGGTCCACCAGAGCACCTGGTGTGTCTCTGGGTCCTGTCCTTGTCCCCTTGTGGTGTCCATGGAGGCCTTTCCTGCCCAGGCGGATGAGTTGGTCATGGGGCAATGGGGTAGTGAGTGGGGTGAGGTGGGTTGGGAGCCCCCTGGATCTCTGGATCTTCTCCTAGGGTTGTTTTCCTCTAAAGCCATGTTCAAAGCCGATCTGGCGTGTTTCTTCTCTCCGCTTTCCCAGGATGGAGAGACAGAAAGAGTACTTGCAGTTTCCACTAGTAGACAGGCATAATAATCATCAAAGAACATGAAACTGACGCCAAAACCTTTGCCAGACTAAAAGAAACAAATTGCACCGAGAACTCAGCCCAGACTTCCTGGCTGTTGCAGTGGCAGCTCTTGTTATTGTATTTCTCGGCTCCATCTTTCTGTTTTTCTTATGGCAAATGTCACACTGTTGACTTTCCATCATGTAATGTCAAAAAGAATGATCATTAAGCAACCTTTTGAAAAACAAACATCTTTACTTGGTTTTGAAAGGTTTGCAATGAAGGAATTTCGGAAAATGACTTCCCCGTAGTTCAATGGACTGAGCCCATCAAAGTGTGTTATGCTGACCTGTTACAAACTGGCTTCATTGCTTTTCGGTCAAAATGCTGTAAAAAAATGCTGTAAAATGAAGGTATTTTTAAAAGCAGGAGAAATGTCTTATACGTGACTGCAGATTGTGACAGAGACTAGGTAAGGGGAGATGCTTAAAATGAGGCAAGATGATTTCCTAAGAGTATGTCCTGTGGACTAGGAAAAAAGAAATCCAAATCTTTGAGTGTCAGAAAATGTCCACTGCTTATGTATGTTCTTTCATGAAGACTTCACATGTATTGTGTAATAGAGAACTGCTGAGAGTTAGACACTCAGTCGTGTCCGATTCTTTGTGATCCCATGGACTGTAGCCCATCAGGCTCCTCTGTCCATAGGATTTCCCAAGCAAGAATACTGGAGTGGGTTGCCATTTCCTTCTCCAGGGGATCTTCCTGACCCAGGGATTGAACCTGTGTCCCCTGCATTGCAGGTGGATTCTTTACCACTGAGCCACCTGGGAAGCCCAGTAGAGGACTACTAGACTAAACCTATCAAAGAACTTTTCCTAGGTCTTTTCTTCTCCAGTTAACTTAGTTCATCTCATCTTTATGTCCATCTTACATTTCCTCTTGATGATAGAAGGCAGAGAATTCAGACCTGGCCCCTGAGAGGGCTCTGTGAATTGTGCCATATTTCACCTAAATAATCTAAAAAGCAAGGATAATGTTTTTACCTCTAACTTTTTTCTTTTGTTGGAGTATAGTTGCTTTACACTGCTGTGTTAGTTTCTGCTGTACAGCAAAGTGAATCAGCCATATGTATACATACATCCCCTCTTTTTTGGATTTCTTTCTCATTTAGGTCATCACAGAGCAGTGAGCAGAGTTCCCTGTGCTATACAGTAAGTTCTCATTAGTTATCTGTTTTATGCACAGTGTCAACAGTGTATATATGTCAATCCCAATCTCCCAGTTCATCCCAACCACCCCCCACTCCACCCCTCAGCTTCCCCCTTGATGTCGATATGTTTGTTCTCTATGTCTGGGTCTCTATTTCAAGCAAGGATAATGTTGATGAGGAATTCCATTCAGTGCATATTTGTTTACCTATTGACTCTTGAGGTAGGAGTAACCTGGTTGAGGAGGGTGTGAAAGCGTGTTGTCTGAAAGAGAAAGATAAACATCATTGTATACTAACACGTATGTATGGAATCTAGAAAGATGGTAATGATGAATTTATTTGCAAGGGAGCAATGAAGAAACAGACTTATGGACATGGGAAGAGGGGAGGAGAGGGTGAGATGTATGGAGAGAGTAACATGGAAACTTACATACCATATGTAAAATGGATAGCTAATGGGAATTTGCTGTGTGTCTCAGGGAACTCAAACAGGGGCTCTGTATCAACCTAGAGGGGTGAGATGGGGAGGGAGATGCAGGCGGTGGGGGGTTCAAGAGGGAGGGAACATATGTATAGCTATGGCTGATTTATGCTGATGTTTGATAGAAAACAATAAAATTCTGTAAAGTGATTATCCTTCAATTAACAAATAAATAAATTTAATTTTTAAAAAAGCAAAAAAAAAAAAGTATCATTTGGGAAGCATGGACAGCAGGGGCTGGAGGTGGGGGACACTGGAGACATGGACAGCAGAGGTCTCAGGGGCAAAGTAGGTGCCCTGGCAGTCACTTAAGGATGATTGTCTTAGTCAAACAGTGGGGGTCCCTGGAAGATTTAAGTCTCGGGGGGCTAACACAGTCAGATTTATGCTCATGAGATCACCTTGCTGCTTCATCATGGAGAATGGATTAAAGGAAAAGACCTGGGAGCCCTGACTAATCAATCAGGAGGATTTGGGAAGTCCTAGCAGGTGGCGGGAAACAGCTAAGTGACAAGGTGGTGGTGCTGTTCAGGAATGTGTATCCAGATCGGTGACAGACACTGAAGCTGGGGCATGAGGGGACGTGTTGTGAAGATTCCTGGGTTTGGGAATGGTTATGCTGTTGCCTGGAGCCTAGAACCTTGGAAAATAAATATTAAAAAAAAAAACAACAACACTTTTTTTTTTTGACTGGGGGCTCACATTCCATTTTGGATCCTTCTCCAAAAATAACTCCCTTTCACAGATGTGGGGGCCCTTGGCTTCCTCTGAGGCCTTGTAAGAACTTCTCTACTTGCTGTGATGAAAGTTACAAGGAATGTAATTATTAATTATCCATACACCTGGAAGCAAGATTTTCTGTTTGGTGTGGCCAAGTTTCACTAGTAGCAAGAGGAGCATCCTTTCCTGGGACTGAAGGATTTTACATATTGTGTACAGTAGTTTTCAGTGAAAGCTACCGCAGTTTCAAAGTTTATAACAATGTGAAGAAGGAACTGGAAGAACGTGTTCCTCTGTCTTTTCTGGAAGATGTCTTCTTTTTTTTCTCTTCTTCCCAGCTTTTTCTCTCTGCCTTCACTTTGGCACTATCTTTTTCTGTCCTTTGCTCTTTTCAAGAATCCTACTGTTCTCAGCATTCTTTTCTTTCAAATCATCTTCTCCTGTCTCCTTTCAACCAAAACTATGACCTGTTCATTCAGCCTAGTGGCTCCTCGCTGAGAAATGAGTGTGACTAATTGGCTAATATAGTCGCTCCCGTTGTGCAGTGGCTTTCTTTAAAGGGTTCTCAGTGGGGTCCTCTCAGCCACTTGTCTTTTCTATTTAATGTTTTTTTTTCTTTTTCTTAATAGAATATGCCAGGTGAGTCTTGTTCTGGTAGAATTATTAGTTACACAAGAAAATGCAGAAAAACTTTCCCTTGAGAAACATTTTGGATGTCCTAGGATGAGAAGGGGGTAAAAGAGGATGAGATGGTGGGATGGCATCATTGACTCAATGGACTTGAGTTTGAGCAAATTCTGGGAGATGGTGAAGGACAGGGAAGCCTAGTGTGCTGCAGTCCATTGGGTTGCAGAGTCGGACACAACTGAGCGACTGAACAACAACAGTGAGAACCTACTATATAGCACAGGGAACTCTATTCAGTGCTCTGTGGTGACCTAAATGGCAAAGAAATCCAAAAAAGAAGGGATATATGTATACATATAGCTGATTCACTTTCCTGTCCAGTAGAAACTAACGCAGCATTGTAAAGCAACTGTGCTCCAGTATAAATTAATTTTTAAAAAAAGTATAGATTTGGACCACAATCAAAATTAAGTCGATCACTCAAATAGTTCTGCCTTATGGGAAATATTTCTCCACAATATTAAACCTCTTGTGATTTATTTATATTGCTTAACATAATATCAAATATATATGTATTTTTAACGTATAACAATGAGTGACTGTACTTTATAGTGGGAAACATTGCATTATATTTGCCACATGTATTTGTTACATACTTTAGGTAACACAAATATATATATACAGTTTTTAACATAGAATTATTTATCAAAACTCTTTTCTGATGGTTTCAGAATGTGAGAGAAGGAACCCTTCCTTTTCTCACCCTCTCCCCCAAATATTTACTGAGTGCTGCATGTGTATACAGAAGTTTGTCTATGGTGACTGTTAAAACTTAAATGATGGATTAAGCCAATTGCTTACCCAATACATAAGTCGTGATCCCAAATCTGTTTCCCGGGCCTTTGCAGCTGCACAGTGGACACTCATCTCCCATGAAGGAGCAGTTAAACCACTGGGTTCAAGTTGTCACTGTAACTGTGAGTTGTTATTCATTCACTCACTACTTGTGCTGTGAAGCTACAACTTTTCAGCCATTTTGCTGGATTTTATACATATAGATGTAAGTGTCTTACCTAAATACTATGGCTCCTCCCACTTTGTTTCTCCTTGTGGTGGTGGGTCAGATATGTCAGTATGTTGTTACTTGTGTATGTGTGTGTATACATACCTGTGTGTAGATGTGCACAGTGCTCAGGGCATGACCTCTTCATAAATCCGTATCTACTCGTTTGGGCCTTAGAGAGACTTAGGAGATGCATGTGTATTATACAACATAAATATAATACACAAATATAAATATATTATACGATAAGATTTATTTAAGTGGGCTTCCCAGGTGATGCTAGTGGTAAAGAACCTGCTTGCCAATGCAGGAGATGCAAGAGATGTGGGTTCGATCTGGGTTGGGAAGATCCCCTGGAGGAGGAAATGGCAACCCACTCCAGTATGCTTGCCTGGAAAATCCCATGGGCAGAGGAGCCTGGCGGGCTATAGTCCATGGGGTTGGAGTAGCATAGGAGGCAGACACTACTGAGCACACACACACACTCACATAGACTAGAAGTACATATACTTATTCGTCTCTATCCCAGAGCCTCAAGTGGACCAGAGGGTACGATGCCCAGTGCACCGGGTACACTCTTCTCCAGCCAACCTAGTGGCTCCTCGGACAGCTCGGCAAACAGGAGGTTAATTCAGGGGGAGGAACAGATGAAGAAAATGCAGTCCGCTCATTGCCGGAAGCAGTTGCACAGCAACCGCATCCAGGGAAACAGTTCTCAAGCAGCAGCCAGTGGAGCGGGACTGAGTTAACCAACAGCTCCTGCTCCTTCCCCACCCCAGTTCTGGCTCTTTCTGCCTCCCCTCCTGACTCTCTCCTTATCTCTCTGTCTTGGTCTGAGACGTACCACTCACAGTGGTTGGTGGAAGAAATAGAGGACCCTTCACCGTTCAGTCTCTCCCTAGATCTTTGCCCATCACCTGACCCCGAGCTTATGTATCTGAAGGTCAAGTCAGGCTACTCTCTTCCTCTCCAGGTGTTACCTGACAGGTGAGCACAGGGCCCACCCAAATATGACATCATGATCCCCGGAAACTGCGTTGAATCAACACAGACTCCAACATAACCACTGAGGTGACTTGATTTATGAGCAAGACTGATAGAGAAGCCATGTATTGTACCAGAAAGGGACTGGCCTGCCTTTCATTTTAACTTTATCCCATATTACAAATTCTATATTAGCTGTTCTTTGAAAAACGTGTAGAAATGAGAGCTCTCATTAGGCTTATAATTTTTACAGCAGAGGTGTGTTGGCCTACAGCCTAGTAGCCTCCTTTTCTTTTTTTTTTTTGCCTCTCAAAGGCAGACCGGCAGGGGATTTCCCAGTATTAATTAATTAACTCCAGGCTCTTTTGGCAAAATGCCTTGAAAGGGATGGCATGTCCTGAGTGACCCTCGTGTACTTTCTGCCAGGGATCATTAAAATCGCAGAATCGTCTCACCTGGTTCCTTAGGACATTAAATGAAGATAACAGGAATAATAAACTTGCATATTAACATAAAGGAAATATTAATCCACTAGACACATAAAGAAAATTATGTCAAATTCCTTCTGGGTCCTCAGGCAAATGCTTACTTTAAGATCATTTTAAACATTCATTGTCCATAATTCAACAAGTCTGGAGTTGTGCAGGACTCTGTGATGCACACGTATCTGAAAACAGGCACACACTCAGGACAAAGCGACACCTCACAGCCCCACTAAAACACTCGCTAGTAAAACAGCATGCTGTTAGTTGGGAGGGTGGCTGTTCACCCTCCAGACGTGGGGAAGCAGGGGGCAAGCGCTGGACCCCACTGAGCATCTGGGGGCAGCGGTCATCGAAACAGGAGAATTCAGGATGCCACAGACCAAGAGCACCCCTAGGGAAGTCCTGGCCCGGCACGAATGCCTGTATTTAGATCTGGCCAGGCTGTGGGGTACCTCCGGCAGGCCTGCACCATCCCCAGTGGGAGCTGTTAACCCCTTTCGCTCTGAAAGGCCAGGTCAGCCAGTATTTACCATTCCCCACAAACACAAACACATGTACACGCGACACAGAAACACAGAGCATCTCTCTACACAGATCCTCCCCGTGTTTCAGCCACTGGGATGTGCTCTGTGAGAGAAAGGCTTCTCAGGTGACTCCATGGTAAGAATCCACCTACCAATGCAGGAGACCTGGGTTCAATCCCTGGGTCGGGAAGACCCTCTGGAGAAGGGAATGGCTACCCACTCATTCTTGCTTGGAGAATTCCATGGACAGAGGAGCCTGGTGGGCTACAGTCCATGGGGTTGCAAAGAGTTGGACACGACTGAAACAACTTAGCACGCATGCACTGTAAGAGGAAGAAAGCTAAATTCATACCAAATGAACTGAAGTAAATTAGTAATTAGGGTACAAAAGGCAACACTGAAGAGGCAGTGGAGGGAAGAAGGTTCTGTTTTACTCAACAGTCCTGCTATGCACGGGATGGTGTGATTGGCTTCACCCAGCAGGACCCGGACTCCTGTTCATCAGTAGCTAGGCTGGAAACCCTGTGCGCATTGTCTGTCCTGCAGCTCAAGTCTTGTTTTCAAGAATGCATGAAGTCATGTGCGTGCCCAGGACCACGTCATGTCCAGTGGGCTGGAGGCCTTGGTGCCAGCGAGCAGGAGCCATAGGCCTGGCTTCCCCAGACCTGGGAGACAGGGAGCTCATGTTGCCAGTTACAATCCTCAGGGATTTTGTAAGTTCTGTAGGGGTCAGTACTGTGTCCCACACCATCGACATCAGCTGCCACACAATTCATGGCCCAAAATCATCAAGAAGTGTCAGTTATTAAAGTGACCGACACTGTTGTCAGTAGATGGAGGGGGAGCAAACCTGTACTGAGCTCCTGCTCTGTCCACACCTCATGACCAGGTGATGAGGGGGTCCCTGTCCTGTTAATGCCATTTTACATAGAGCAGCTTAGGTCACTGGTCAAGCTCACCCTGTTCAGTGGTTCTTGATCTGTTCCTATTACTCTGGGCTGCCCATTATTGGGCAGCTTGGAAGACAGGAGAATTATTGAGGCCTGATTAATGCAGGGTTTGTGTCTGAACTTTCCGTATATGACTCAAATTTAATCAAAACCCCCGAAGTCACGTGAAGCCTGAGACAGTTTTCATCCCTGGCATGGGTGTCTCACCTTGCTGAGACTCTAAGACACACTTGAGCTTTGTTTTTCACGTTAAGATTATCCTCATGTCCCTGAATGAAAATGTTATTATTCCCATTTTCCTAATGGGATGTGGGTACGCACCTACCCACTACAGCTATGGAGCTGATCGCCGAAGCAAGATCTCTGATTGTGGATGAATGATCACAGTTGACCATCCATCCCCTCACCCCCACCCCCCACCCCAGAGTTTTCCTATAGAGGCATTTTAGGGACTAAATTGCAACTGAAACCGAGTGCCTTTGTGCTTGCTCTGTGTGCGGGAGGCACCACATTGAAGCAAGTGTTGGCGCAACTTCATAAAGAGAAACCTGGATGCTGATGTGGCTTCTCTTTGATTGCATTCTGGAACTTCCTGCTCTCAGCTGGGAGCAGTCCAGCCACTGGGTGGCCCTGGCAGGGGAGCCCAGCTCATGCAACAATTACTGGTCAATTGTGAATGATTGTAATGGCACTGTGTCTAAAACAATACGGAGGAAAATGCTGCCTGGGAGACGTGAAGCGGTGGTCCTCCACCAAGTCGCTGGGCAGATCAGAGTCACCGGAGATTATGGAAATGTGAGTCACCTATTCTCGAATGCAAGAAGATTTCACTTGAAAAAAAAATCGTCACAGTGATATTTCCTCTCCTAAGGCAGGCGGAACAATGTCCAGTGGGTTCTACATGCATAGGCTTTCTTGGTGAGTGGGGATGGCTGGACAGAATTCAGGGAGGAGCAGGGTTGGTCATTTTCACCCTATGTCAAGCCAAGAACTAGGAAGAACCAGCAGAGAGTGTCACTGCATCCTACTGGTCTGGAAGAATGCAGACTCCCGACTGCATGCGGGAACATTCCCAGGTCAGGATGCTCAAGAGCACATGTTGGTTGACTTGAGCATGGGGAGGGTTGGGGAGTGCTCTGATGTTTGCGGGTCCCACAGAAGTGGTGCTACCCTCGCCCCATGTCCTCTGTTGTCGGTGAGTGATGCGGCTTCAGGAGGATGCAGGCAACTGTGGACCAGGCGGCTGCACCACCAGGCTCTGGGGAGTGCATGGGCCGCCTTGCTGGCTGCCCCAGGAGCACCGCCGGACTTGGCCTGGGCAGCTGGGCCCCGCCCGGCTGCCGATGGACGACCACCAGCCCTGTGGCAGTTCCCAGCTCCTGGGAGATACGGTGACATGTTCATTCTTGGCAGTCGTCATCTCAGGCATTAAATCACTTTCCTCAAATTTCCCGAGTTCTGACACATGTAATGGGCTTGGTGGGGGGTTTGCAATCATTCTTTTTCAGTATTTATGAAATCCTGTGGCTCCCTATGGCTTCTGGGCCTTTACGCTGCCTTTCAGATACCCCTCCCATAAATCTTCCATGATTATCTCTTTCCAGCTTGAAAATCTCCATCTTTATGCATTGTCATTGGGACAAAGCCCATGCCATCGATTTGGCGTTATGTTTTGAATTTGCGATATGTCTATAGCCTTACCTGACTAAATACATGGCTCACTAATGTCCATGTTAATACAGAGTGAATTTCATAGCTATGCATCTTTCATGACTGCAAATGAGAATCCCATGGTTCTACCCAATCCTATAAACCGCACACTAAACCAAAGGTCACACCAATGAGTGTTTTCTACATGGTGGCACCTGGCATTGCCAGAATAGTCTGGCTTGTAGCGTTCTGTGCCTCTGTCTGCAGTAAATTCTCATTTCTATAAATCCCTTGATCCACCCCCCTACTGCTGTATGCTGAATCCGGTTGCCACCACTGTGGAAATGGGAATAGTGGAAAGGTTGAGATTTGCTCATCAAATTTTAGTTTTTTTTTTTATTAAATTTATGCTGTACTGTTAGAAGCATGAACTGCTGGAAATATGTCTGCTGCATTTTGAGAAGTATAGGGGCTTCTGAAATTTTGTCTGTGGTTTGTGTTTATGTGTATATATGACCCTAGGTAACGAAGTATGAGAGTGTGAAGTCTGGTTAGGATTTAACCTAAGGCTTTTATGACAAAATGATCAGGCATTCTGTATACTATTTCAGAAGGTTAGTGCTGCTGTCCTGAAGTATTGAAAAGGAATATTGGAGAGAAGTTTAATGCTTGCTAAGAATTCCAACAAATAAGTATTACATTGGCTAGCTGTGACTTGTGCATATTTCATTTATTTGGGAAGTGGAGTGGCCCATGTGGGCTTTTGCTTTGGAGACCCTCAGTTATTCCTCAGTCAGGAAGGGACAGAACAGAAATGGGAGCATGAGTGCAGAATCCTGTCTGGAACTAGGCTGGGTGAAGATTGCTGGCTCATGGTGTCTGGGAATAGGGAAATTAGAGAACCAGAGAGTTTTGTATTTGAATCGGAAGTTAAAGGTACTAAAGACAAGAAAAAGTTCCCTAAGGTTCAAATACAAGGGCATTATTCTCTGTACTCTTTTTACTGTCTCCTTTTTGAAAATTACAGTGGTATTAATTTATTGGGCTTCCCAGGTGGTGCAGTGGTAAAGAATTCGCCTGCCAATGCAGGAGATGCAAGAGACATGGATTCGATCCCTGGATCAGGAAGATCCCTTGGAGAAGGAAATGGCAATCTACTCTAGTATTCTTACCTTGGAAATTCCGTGGAGAGAGGAACCTAGTGGGCTACAGTCCATGGGGTCACAAAGAGTCGGATAGGACTGAAGTCACTGAGCACGTCTGTATGTTACTATAATTATTATCACAACACATTGATAAATTAATGTGTGTGTGTCTCAGTCATGTCTGACTCTTTGTGACTCTATGGATTGTAGCCTGCAGAGACATCATGATATAATTAAGCATTCAGGATGCTTACCTATAGTACTTATGGACACTACATTATTTTTAGAGATGGTAAGATGAGAATTTAGGCACTCTTATGTGAGGTCCAGTGCACACAAACTCCTCTCTGTTCTGTCTTAAGTGTATAGAGCCAGCCCTTAGAGACATGCTATGCTGGGTTGTGCAACCTTCTCCTCGTCCTGTTTCTATCCATGGTCCTGTCATCTCCTGGTTACTCAGGACTAGAACTACTTCACATTGGTCACTAAGTGTTACCATGATTTCTTTTTACTCATCTTTATCATATTTTCCTCTCCTCTTTCTTTTTATACTATTTCCCTTCTCACCTTGGATCTCTGCTATTATGATGGTTTCCTACTTGTTTCTCAGCCTCTCTCACAGTTTCCTTGTCTCACAATTTGTTCTGTGCTTTGCAGACTGGTTAATCACCATGAAGTAACACCAGTCATTCTAACACTCTACAGCTTCCATTGGTTCCCTGTTGCTTAAAAATTAAGTCCTATGTCCTGGAATTCAAAACCTAAAAAAATTATGCCTGCCTAACTTTCCAAACTTATTTCCTGCTTTAGCTTTCCAAACTTATTTTGGGTGCTTTCACAAAAGAAGTCTAGATTTCTCTTTTGGATCCTGCGTCTCTGGGTGTTGTCTAGTTTTGTCACAAACAGTTTTACCACTTAGAACAAGGTGTGTTTTCTCAATAGTTATTGCCGTAGAAAAAGAGGTGATAGAGTTTGTTTTATGCAGTAAAATTGATATGTGGCGAAACGGGACGTAAGGCCCAGATCAAATAGGGCATCTGTGGTAAAGGTAGGGGTGGGAGCTGAGACCCCTCCTGGCCTCTCCTGGCTTCATATGAATATTTTTAAAAGTATTATTCTGACACATTGCTTTGGTGTCTAGACCCAGCCCTTCCCCTCATCCATAGAGTTACTGCATCATTATTGTCTTGTAGAAAGTGATTGTTGGCCAGAGGTTCCTTCCAGGAGCTGCCTCTCAGGAAGATCATGAACATCCCTGCTCCATAGCCCTGCCCGGTGCCCAGTCAATGCTCTAGAGTGAAAGTGAAAGTGTTAGTCTCTCAGTCGTGTCCGACGCTTTGCGACCCTGTAGACTGTAGCCCACCAGGCTCCTCTGTCCAAGGGATTTCGCCAAGCAAGAAAACTGGAGTGGGTTGCCATGCTCTCTCCAGAGGATCTTCCCAACCCAGGGATTGAACCTGGG
This sequence comes from Okapia johnstoni, assembly GCA_024291935.2. Lineage (NCBI taxonomy): Eukaryota > Metazoa > Chordata > Mammalia > Artiodactyla > Giraffidae > Okapia > Okapia johnstoni. The sequence goes on from CM044309.1 coordinate 54,328,655, forward strand.
TCTTCTGTATTGAAGGCAGATTCTTTACCGCCTGAGCCACTAGGGGAGCCACGATAAGTAGCTGTCAACTGATGGATTAGCAATAGCTCCTCACTCCTTTGGTGGCACAGATGAGGCTGGATTTTCAAGATATTCAGGAACACGCCGAATCACTGGCTGCAGTAACCAGCATTGCTGTTAACTAACTCTTGAGTATGAGTATTTTCTTTGCCTGAGGATATGACTTAATTTGCTTATTGGCTGTTTTTTCACTAAAATAAATTAGATTACAAAGGTGATTTTTGTATTCTTTGATAGTAAAATAATTAGTGCTCTATTTGGTTTATTCTGCTAGAAAGAAATGCCTTCAGGTGAAGGAGCAAGACATGTTTTATAATGCACTGAACTCTGATCGGCAGAAACAGTAATTAATCCTCAGAGTGGAGACACAGGGCTGAATGACATTTTATGGAACCGTGTCCAGAAGGGATGCCGTCTAGCTTTATGTTAAATTCTTCTTCTTTTTTTTTTTAATATTGGTATAGTTTAGATACCCAGTTATTAAAAAAAGCACTAAAGTATGTGAAAAAAATATTTAATTATTGAAGAAGCAAAAAATTAAATATTCTGACATCATTTAACTTATTCTTTCTTTTTAAATTTATTTCTTATTTGAAGGATAGTTGCTTTACAGAGTTTTGTTGGTTTCTGCCATACAGCAACATGGATCAGGCATAGGTATACATATGTCCCCTCGTTTAACTTATTCTTAATTGAAGCTGCTATTTGATTAAAGTTGTTTTCAAGAAAAGAGAATTGATCAGATTTCATTGTCTCAGTTTTTATAATTCTATATTTGTTTATTGGGGCTTCCCAGGTGGCACTAGTGGTAAAGAACCTGCCTGCTAATGTAGGAGACTCGAGAGATATAAGTTCGATCCCTGGGTTGGGAAGGTCCTCACGTGCAATCTGTGAGACCCAGTGGAAAGATTCATTAAGACTGTTTATTACAAGTTACATAAATTCCATCTGAACAAACTCAAGTAGATAGAAAAGGGAGAAGGAACCTTGGGGAGTGTCTGATGACCTCACAGCAGAGCCACTGAGTGGACAGGACTCCAGGAAGAGTTGGACACAAGTACTCACTGGCTCCCATATGGCGGGGACTTCCTTTCCCTCCTCCTGCCCCAGACTGACTTTGTGCATCTCTCTTACAGAAGATCTTTTCCCAAAAATTTCAGATAAAGGTCCTAATAGGCCCAATTTTGTTGGTGGCCCATTTTTAATTCCATTGTTGGTGCCAAGAAAGCAGTGTCATGTTGTCCAAAGTGGTAGCTCCTGTGATAACAGTATGGGTGGGAGGGAAGACAGGATGTGAGGGCTAAGCTGTGTGTCTTGTTTAGTAACTTTTAAAAATGTGATTCTAACTTAGTTGCTTGGGAGTTGATGGAGATGTTCTGCATAGTGGACAAAAGTCTAGAAACAAAGACCTTCCCTGTTCTGTGAAATGGTAATTCTAATGATGCGCTCAGTATCATGACACCACTGTGAAGACCCACTTTCATTGTATAAGGAATTTTTCCCAGAGGGAAAATCTAAGTTTTAGCCTCACCTTTGAATCTAAACATGGAAACACAGGGATGAATAAGGGGTACTCTTAGCACCTCTCTGAGACTCTGGATCCCTGAGACATATCTTTAAATTTTTTTTTACTGGAGTACAGTTGCTTTACAGTGTTGTGTTAGTTTCTCATTGTGGTTTAGTTGCTAAGTCATGTCTGACTCCTTGTGACCATGTGAACTGCAGCCTCCTGGGCTTCCCTGTCCTTCACTATCTCCTGGAGTTTGCTCAAACTTGTGTTCATTGAGTCAATGGTGCCATCCAGCCATCTCATCCTCTGGTGCCCCCTTCTCCTCCTGACCTCAGTCTTTCCCAATATAATGGTCTTTTCCAATGAGTTGACTCTTTGCATCAGGTAGCCAAAGTATTGGAGCTTCAGCTTCAGTGTTGGTCCTTCCAGTGAATATTCAGGGTTGATTGCCTTTAGACATAGACAAGGAAAAATGATTAGCTTTTTTGTAGATGGGCAATAGTGACTTAGTAACTGTAACAGAGGGAAAAGATGATGCTCAAACTAGTAACAGCAAGTATAAAGTGTCTACAATAACACCTAACCAAAATAACCATAGTCTTTATGGAGAAATCTATAAAAAATTAATGAAGTCCATAAAATAAAACTTAAATGAATGCAGAGCTATATTCCATTCATGGGAAGTCTGTATGTTATAAAACTGTCCATTCTACTCAAATTATAACAAGTTTTACACAAACTATAAAGCTTGTGAAAGTCAAGGGTAGGTGAGAGTCTGGGCACAGGTCTGCTGTGTGCTGCTGAGGGGAGGCTAAGCCAGCATGGGCACCTGGACAGCATTTTGGCAGAAATTGCTTGAATGTAAAATATGTATGTCCCGTTACTGTGAATTCCACTACATGGTATTTATACTTAGGAAATATTTGCATGTGCAGTTATACATCAAACAACAACCACATAGCTCATAGAAAAAGAGAGCAGATTTGTCGTTCTCAGAGGCAGCAAGTGGAGGGGAAATTGGATGAAGGTGGTCAAAATGTACAAACTTCCACTTACAAGATGGATAGGGATGTAATGAACAAGTGATGAATAGAGTTGACACTGTGGTACATCTTATCAATATATGAAAGTTGTTAAGATAGTAAATCCTGAGAGTTCTCATCACAAGGAAATTACTTTTTCCCTTTTCTTTTCTTTTTTGTCTTTATGACATGATGGAGGTTCACTAAACTTACTGTGATCATTATTTCACAGTATATATAAGTCAAATTTTTATGCTGCACACCTTAAACCTACACAGTGCTGGATGTCAATTATATCTCAGTAAAACTAGGAGAAGAAAAATAAAGGAAAAGGGGTTTAGTTTTAAAAAATTTGCGCATGAACCAATGGAGCCATAGTCAGTGATGTCCAGACGAGCTTCAGTGCCCATCATGAAAGTGTTAGTTGCTTAGTTGCGTCTGACTCTTTGAAACACCATGGACTGTAGCCCGCCAGGCTCCTCTGTCTATGGGATTTCCCAGGCTAGAATACTGGGGTGGGTTGCTGTTCCCTTCTCCAGGAGATCGTCGTGACCCAGGGATCAAACCTGGGTCTCCTGCATTACAGGCAGACTCTTTACTATCTGAGCCACCAGGGAAGCCCATCAAGAAGGCAGTGACTAAAAAATAAATGGTAGTATGTTCTTATGATGAGTTTTCTAATTGGCAATTTAAAGTTTGCCTGTGTGATCTAAAATGTATACCCTACTTGAGATGTTTAAGTTGTAGACTATGTGCAGTCTGATTCCTTTCACTTAAAAACAAACATCAAGATTCTTCTTTTTAAAAATTTGTTTATTTTTTAATTCAAGGATAATTGCTTTACAGAATTTTGTTGTTTTCTGCCACGTATCAAACATGAATCCTTCTTGTTGGGCCTGTCTCTGGGTGTGTGAATAAGTAGAGCAGGCAGTGGAGGGGTACACCTCAACCTCCTCGCAGACTCAGAGTGATGCCAGATGTCGGTATTATCTGTGATGATTTTTAAGAGGAGGATTTATTCTTCTTTATTCTTGTTTGGGGCTTTCCAAACACCCTCTTCCAACAACACAAGAGATGACTCTACACATGGACATATACCTAATCAGATTGGTTATGTTCTTTGCAGCTGAAGATGGAGAAGCTCTATACAGTCAGCAAAAAGAAGAACAGGAGCTGACTGTGGCTCAGATCATGAACTTCTTATTGCCAAATTCAGACTTAAATTGAAGAAAGTAGGGAAAACCACTAGACCATTCAGTTCAGTTCAGTTCAGTTCAGTTCAGTTGCTCAGTCATGTCCGACTCTTTGCGACTCCATGAATTGCAGCACGCCAGGCCTCTCTGTCCATCATCAACTCCCAGAGTCTACCCAAACCCATGTCCATCGAGTCGGTGATGCCATCCAACCATCTCATCCTCTGTCATCCCCTTCTCCTCCTGCCCCCAATCCTACCCAGCATTAGGGTCTTTTCCAATGAGTCAGCTCTTCGCATGAGGTGGCCAAAGTATTGGAGTTTCAGCTTCAACATCAGTCCTTTGAATGAACACCCAGGACTGATCTCCTTTAGGATGGATTGATTGGATCTCCTTGCAGTCCAAGGGACTGTCAAGAGTCTTGTCCAACACCACAGTTCAAAAGCATCAATTCTTCGGCACTCAGCTTTCTTCACCGTCCAACTCTCACATCCATACATGACCACTGGAAAAACCCTAGCCTTGACTAGACGGACTTCTGTTGGCAAAGTAATGTCTCTGCTTTTAAATATGCTATCTAGGTTGGCCATAACCTTCCTTCCAAGGAGTAAGCGTCTTTTAATTTCATGGCTGCAAGGCCATTCAGGTATGACCTAAATCAAATCCCTTACAATTATGCAGTGGAAGTGACAAATAGTTTCAAGGGATTAGATCTGATAGAGTGCCTGAAGAACTATGGACAAGGTTCATAACATTGTACAGGAGGTGGTGATCAAAACCATCCCCAAGAAAAAGAAATGCAAAAAGGCAAAATTGTTGTCTGATGAGGCCTTACAAACAGCTGAGAAAAGAAGAGAAGTGAAAGGCAAAGGATAAAAGGAAAGATATATCCATCTGAATGCAGAGTTCCAAAGCAGAACAAGGAGAGATAAGAAAGGCTTCCTGAGTGACCAATGCAAAGAAATAGAGGAAAACAGTAGAATGGGAAAGACTAGAGATCTCTTCCAAGAAAATTAAAGATACAAAGGGAACATTTCATGAAAAATGGGCACAACTGGGGACAGAAACAGTATGGACCTAACAGAAGCAGAAGATATTAAGAAGAGGTGGAAAGAATACACAGAAGAACTATACAAAAAGATCTTAATGACCCAGATAACCATGATAGTGTGTGTGATTACTCACCTAGAGCCAGACATCCTGGAGTGTGAAGTCAAGTGGGCCTTAGGAAGCATCACTACGAACAAAGCTAGTGTAGGTGATGGAGTTCCAACTGAGCTATTTCAAATCCTAAAGGATGATGCTGTGAAAGTGCTATACTCAATATGCCAGAAAATTTGGAAAACTCAGAAGTGGCCACAGGACTGGAAAAGATTAGTTTTCATTCCAATCCCAAAGAAAGGCGATGCCAAAGAATGTTCAAACTTTGGCACAATTGCAGTCATCTCACAGGCTAGAAAAGTAATGCTCAAAATTTTCCAAGTTATCTGGAACATCTGGAACCAAGAATTTCTAGATGTTCAAACTGGATTTAGAAAAGCCAGAGGAACCAGAGATCAAATTGCCAACATCTGTTGGATCATAAAAAAAGCAAGATAATTCCAGAAAAACATCTGCTTAATTGACTATGCTAAAGTCTTTGACTGTGTGAATCACAATAAACTGTGGAACATTCTTAAAGAGATGGGAATATCAAACCACCTTACCTGCCTCCTGAGAAACCTGTATGCAGGTCAAGAAGCAACAGAACTGGACATGGAACAACAGACTGGTTCCAACTTGGGAAAGGAGTATGTCAAGGCTGTATATTGTCACCCTGCTTATTTAACTTCTATCTAGAGTACATCATGAGAAATGCCAGGCTGGATGAAGCCCAAGCTGGAGTCAAGATTGTCAGGAGAAATATCAGTAACTTCAGATATGCAGATAACACCACCTTTATGGCAGAAAGCAAAAGGAACTAAAGAGCATCTTGATGAAAGTGAAAGAGGAGAGTGAAAAAGATGGCTTAAAACTCAACATTCGAAAAATGAAGATCCTGGCATCCAGTCCTGTCACTTGATGGCAAATAGATGGGGAAAAATGAAGATCCTGGCATCCAGTCCTGTCACTTGATGGCAAAGAAACATTAGATGGGGAAACAATGGATATAGTGGCAGACTTTAAACTGTGGTTTGCTTAGGATCCAAAATCCAACAGTTAGTCCTAAAGGATCCATGGAGTCACAAGAGTGTGACGCCACTGAGCGAGTGAGCACTCACTCTTGTTTGACTTGAGTACTTAGAAAAAAATACAAGAAAGAACAAGTAATGGGGATGCATATGCCCAAAAGAACATGGGATGGATTTTTAAGTAAAGAGATTCAAGTTTTCTTGACTGGAATAGCTAAGGTACAGTCATTTGTACAATATACTTTCTTCAGAAACAGTTATGAGAACTTCCCTGGTCATCCAGTAATTAAGACTTCACCTTCCAATGCAGGGGACAAGAGTTCCATCCCTGGTTGGGGAACTAAGATCCCACATGCTGCAGGGCAACGAAGCCCTGGTGCTGCCACTAGAGAGAAGCCTGCATGCCGTAATGAAGACCCAGCTTGGCCAAAAAACACTCTACTCAGGGCCTGTCACTGGGTGCAGTTTTCAGTACAGTGTCCAGGGTGGCCTCCTGGGCGGGGAGACATGTGTGTGAAGCTGTGCAAGTGGAGAAGGGGCTAGCAATGTAACTCATTTTCTGAGGTTGGCAGATCAAGAAGGGAGTGTCATATGTGTTTAAAATGCATTGTCTTCACAATGGAGCCTCTTAAGTTACTTCTGAAAACCATGTCAGAGCAGAGGGTCACCACTGAAGTATGGTAAAGCCTCACTAATTCCCTTATCCGATAGAACCCACTTTATTTTCCTACAAGGGTGAAGTAGAATATGATTAAATCCAACACTGCTCTGACTGTCTCAGTCTGTTTTCCATGTAGACAAGCAATGTAGAATCAGAGTTGGCCATCTATGAAGGGGGAACTCTGATGAGTTTGCATGGTAGAGGGCCTGCCGGCATCTCAGTGTCATGAGGGTTGCTCCAAGGCCTCCCCTCCATGCCATCACCAGTGTGGGGGAGCTGGGGTGCACCCTTTCCCCCTGCCTTCCCATCCAATCTGCTCAGAAAAGGTGGTCTCCACCTCTCAATGAGACCCACCTGCTTTGACATCAGGGATGATTGGCTTTTTCAGGGGTCAGCTTCTCTCTCTCTGTGGGGTGTATGTAATGGCTCAAGATGGGGAGTCCAGGCAGAGGAAAGACAGTCCCACAGAGGTGGGAGGGAAGGTGCAGACAGTGGTCTGTGGTGGGCGAGTGCTGGGCTGCTGGGGCTAGGATGCTGGGGGATTTTAGGTGACACTGGGATAGGAGCATGGTAGTGGCCATGGTTGGCCAGCAGGTCTGAAGTAACAGGCATCCTCCATATGTGGGAAACGGTCACAGCGGAAGGAGCAGCGTGGCCACCAGGTGTGATCTGTGGAGCCCACATCTGAGGAGGACAGTGCTAGCTGCCAGCTCACGCTCCTCCCCATGGCTCCAGCCCACATGGCTGCCCACTCACCTGTGTGCTCAGAGCTGCAGGGGCTCTTCAAGTAGGACTTGATCACATCACTCCCCTGCTCACTGCCCCCAGGCTCCCTGCTGCCCCTGGACTGAAATCCAAGCTCCCGATCAGGGTCCACCTGTCCACCTGCACAGCTACCCACCTGCCCACTTGTGATTAAACTGGAGGCTGTGTAATGGGAGAGTGGGGAAGATAGGGGGCACGGAAGGGGCAACAAGAGCCACGCTGCAGTGTCCTGGAAATAAAGCACTCATGGTGGGGAAGTGAAAGTCCCTCAGTCATGTCTGACTCTTTGCGACCCCATGGACAATACAGACCATGGAATTCTCCAGGCCAGAATACTGGAGTGGGTAGCCTACCCCTTCTCCAGGGTATCTTCCCAACCCAGGGATCGAACCCAGGTCTCCCATATTGCAGGCGGATTCTTTACCAGCTGAGCCACCAGGGAAGCCCAAGAATACTGGAGTGGGTAGCCTATCCTTTCTCCAGGGGATCTTCCTGACCCAGGAATCGAACCGGGGTCTCCTGCATTGCAGGTGGATTCTTTACCAACTAAGCTATCAGGGACTATGTTGGGGAACACGGTAGGAAAAAGGGAGTTGACTTTTCAAATTTCCCTTCATTCTCCTTCAGAATTGATTTCTTTCTTCAACAATTTTTTTTCTATCAAAAACCAAGTACAGAGTAAGACTAATAGTCCCCCTTCACCTGGTTGGCTCACAATTTCTATATAACTCCAATTGATTTTTACTTTAAAAATTAGTTTTCATTGAAGTGTTGTTCAGTCGCTCAGTCATGTCTGACTCTTTGGGACCTCATGGACTGCAGCACGGCAGGCTTCCCTCTTTTTCACTGTCTCCTGGAATTTGCTCAAACTCATGTCCATTGAGTCGGTGATGCCATCCAACCAGCTCATCCTCTGTTCCCTTCTTTTCCTGCCCTCAATCTTTCCCAGCATCATGGTCTTTTCCAATGAGTCAGCTCTTCTCATCAGGTGGCCCAAGTATTGGACCTTCAGTATTGGAGTAGAATTGCTTTACAATGTTGTGTTAATTTCTGCTGTATAGCAAAGTGAATCAGCTATATGTATACATATATCACCTCTTTTTTGGATTTTCATCCCATTTAGGTCACCACAGAGTACTGAGTAGAGCTCCCTGTGCTATACAATCAAAACACATTATCAAACTGCCACAGAAACCAGACATTCTAGAGGCAATGTTGAGCAGCCCTCCGTTAAATTCCAGAGAATGAAGGTTATGCTAGGCACACAGCCCCATGATGTGCACAGTGAGTGTAGGTGTGTGGAGAACTTGACTGTGGGGTTGTTGCTGTTTTGTTATCATAAACAGACATGGTCTAGTGTCCCGGTTGCTTCATCTGTCTTCTGTCTGTTCCTAACACAGGAATATCTGTAGCAACCATAGTACATAATTGCTGTGCCAGCACCAAGTCCAGTAAGTGGTGTGTAAGAAAAATGAGGTCTCTTTTTCTCTCTCTCATCTGCACCTTAAATATCACAGTGGCATGGGTGTGGAACATGTCACAAAGATGGGGTTGAAAATATACATGGATTAAACTCCAAGTGAGGTTTTAAGTTACTGAGCATGTGGACCAGTGGCCGTGGCCCCTGTGGATTCAGGATGCAGAACAATCATGAGTTTTGTCTTTCTGTCATCCCTGTATACAGCATGTGAAGTGAAAGTTGCTCAGTCATGTCCAACTCTTTGCGACCCCATGGACTCTACAGACCTTGGAATTCTCCAGGCCAGAATACTGGAGTGGGTAGCCTTTCCCTTCTCCAGGGGATCTTACCAACCCAGGGAATAAACCCAGGTCTCCTGCATTGCAGGCAGATTCTTTACCTGAAAGACTTGTGTTTCTGAGTCCTGGGCAGAAAATTAAAATAGTCAGGGGTCCCCAACCTCTGGCCGTGGACTGGTATCTCCAGTCAGATCAGCAGAGGCATTGGATTAGAAATAAAGTGCTCAACAAATGCAGTGCACTTGAATCATCCTGAAACCATCCACCTCACCTACCATCCTTGGAAAAATTGTCTTCCTTGAAGCCAGTCCCTGGTGCCAAAAAGGCTGGGGACCGCTGATAAGGGATTGAACTGATGACCATGAATTCTGTCCTGTCTGAGTCTGATGGAGCAGTGGTGGTCCCACTGCGGAGACCTGCAGACCAGAGAACAAGGCAGAAGGAGGTTGTTAAGTTTCCCATCCCCACCCCAGACACCTGCCATTTGGGTCCCACTTTTCTAATTATTTTATATCTCTATATCACTTTACTATTATTTATCAGTATTTTGAGCCTTGGCAAGCCTCCAGTGGGCTTGAGACATGAATTATCTGAGAAACACTAGAAAGAACTTTGGCCGTGATGTGGAGAAAACCCAGGAGGAGGTGATGGTGGAGATGAAGGTCCTGGCAGGAGAAGTCTCAATAGCTCCCAGAGAGGTCACATTGCTCACTCAGGGTGGGGGACAGGCATCATGGAGGGGGTGACAAGTGGCCTTACCAGGTATCAGGATTTGAAGAAAGAGCTTAGAGATTTGCCAATGCACTGGATATGAGGAGTGAGAGAGATCAAGGGAGCTCCTGGGACTTTGTGTTGAGCAGCTAGAGGGGTGGGTTGTCTTTCACTGAAATGAGGAAACTGAGGCTGGGCAGGATGGGGAAAGAGGAGGAGGATGCACCATTGGATGTGTTACGTTTGAAATGTCCCCTTCCCATCCCAGAGGAAGGGCAGGTCTGCAGGGCAGTGGAGACATTCAAGCTGGAGCTACAACTCTGAGACCCCTACAGAGACCACACTTAAAACCATGATCCCTGTGATATCAGTATAGGAGTGAACACAAAAAAGGGGAGTCTGAGGACCGAGCCCTCATGCAACTCACCTCACCCCCCCAACCCCACCAAAAATAATTGTGCATTTGCTGAGGAGAAGACAGCAGAGAGAGGACACAGCCATGCCCATGAGGTTAGGAGAAAAACCAAGTGAGTTTTCCAGGCAGCCAAAGCAAAAATTCTTTTCCAAGAGGAGGGTGAGGGGCTGTGTTAAGTGCACCAGTCTACTCTGGGGTAAACTCTTTTTATTCATATTGACGAGACGTTACCTAATATACATTTTATTCTTGAGCCAAATAGGTCTAGCGACTTCCATGAATCATATTCTAAAAATTCCTGTGTTCCAGCTTTATTTATAAAAGAAATCATCTTCTCTCACATTTCAGTCTGTGAGATACTTCTTAAATTTTTAAGTATGTGTGTTACCTAGTCATCATTTAATCATTGGGGAAAAAAGAGTAAATGCAAATAAAGCATACTGTAGACTGAAGATTTGTGTCTCCACCTCTTCCAGATTCATGTGTTGAAGTCAAACTCTTGACATGATGGAATTAGGATGTGGGATCTTGAGGGTGATGAGGTTATGAGGGTGGGGCCTTCCTGAATGGGATTAGTGCCCATACAACAGAGATTGTTCCCCTGCTCTTCTCAGGTGAGGAAACCAGGGGAACATGGAAAAGTAGAACCTCCCCACACCAATCTGCTTCTGCCTTAGTATTGCACTTCCAGCTTTTGGAATTGTGAGAAATAAATTTCTGTTGTTTAAGACATCCAGCCTATGACATTTTACTGTAATGACTTGAACAAATTAAGAAAAAGCATAGCTAAAAAATAATCCCAAATGCAACAATATGGTATAACTGTTCATTTAATTTGTTTATAAGTTTTGATATGATAAATATAATTTTCATGAGTATATGTTGAATATTAAATATATACATATATATATATTTGAGTAATATAAAATAATTTCCTTCAAGCGAATTTCTAGAAATAACATTTCTGGATCCAAAGCATTTGCAAAATTCCACTTAACTGCTTAAATTGCTACAATTTATAATATATTTTAATTCTCAGATGTTAAGTTTCTTTCACTATTTTTTTATAAGTATAGAAATATGTATGTGCACATCTATGTTCTCCCACACTGAATTTTTTCAGATTTACTTGGTATGAAAAAATCTTGCTGGCATTTTAATTGGAGTTACTTAAAATTTACATGATAATTTCATTTTTAATATATGTATTTTTCTGTCTAGGAGCATAGTATGTTTCGTCATTTAGCTGAATTTATTGTGTATTCCTCAGTTGTTTTTATCTTTGTCTTTTTTATGCTAAAGTGATGATTATTTTAAAATAATTTTGGTCTTACAGGAAAGATGACTAGTGACTAATATAAACAAAACTTGCTTCCAGAACTATTATATAGAGTCAGTTACACACCACATAATCCCCATCACTTCAAATACTTCAGTCATTTTTGCAAGTAAGACATCTTTGCAATGTAGTAAATTTCCATCAAAATCAGGAAATTAACTCACTAGGTTTCTACCATGCAACCCATAGACTCATACAACTACTGTCAGTTGTCCCAGTGATGTCTCTTACAGTGTGTGTGTAAGTGTGCTCAGTGGCTAAGTCTTGTCCGACTCTTTGCAAGCCCACAGACTGTAGCCCTCCAGGCTCCACTGACTACGGAATTCTCCAGGCAAGAATATTGGATTGGGTTGCCATTTCCTTGTCCAGGGAATCTTCCCAACCCAGGGATTGAACCTGTGTTTTTTGCCTCTCCTGCATTGGCTGGCAGATTCTTTATGACTGAATCACCTGGGAGGCTGGAAGACAGTCAAATCCAGGATGAAGCATTGCATCTAGTGTCATGTTTTTTTAGACTCCCTCAATCTGGAATAAATCCAAGTCTTTCCTAATTCCTATGACCTGACACTTTTAAAGTGTGACAGACCTTTTTTATGGATATCCTGTGAATGTGAATATCAACTTCTTCATGATGGCTTTGAGTTCATGGACCGCTGGTAGGAGCATCCCAGGAGTGATGCCACATCCTCCTGGTTGTCCCATGGCTGATGTCCACTTTGGTCTCTTGAAAAAGTGCATCTGTGTGTTGGAGTGTCTTTCCTAAGAAGGTTTGTTGAAGTCTTAAGCCCTGCTTTCTGAGTGTGACCTTATCTGGAAATAAGGTCTTGCAGATGTAATTAAGTCCAGTTGAAGTCACAGTGGATTAGAGAGGGCCTCAAATGCAGTGACCGGTGTCCTTATAAGAGGAGAGAGATCTGACGACACAAACACAAATGATGGAAGCAGAGAGTGGAGTGATGTGGCCACAAGGCATGGGCACTGGGGACTGGCAGTCACCACCAGAAGCCAGAGGTTCCAGGAAGGACCCTCTCCCAGTGCGTGCAGAGTAGCCTGGCCCTGGGAACTTGTGGACTCCTGGCTCCAGCATCATGAGAGAATACATGTGTGTCACTTTAGGTCACCCGGTTTGTGGTAATTTGTTATCTGCAGTCCCAGAAAACTAATACAAGGTGGTATCTGCCAGATTCCTTTACAATAAAATTAGTTTTCCCCTTTATAATAAATAAGTTTCTTTTCCCCTTAGGGGAGTCCTTTGAGATTAAGTAAGGAAGTCCTTATAAAACTTTTACTCACCCGTTTTTAGGATCCATCGATGGTTCCTGGCTCAATTATCACTATTGTTGTTGTTAGAAAATAAAAATAAGTAAAAAAATAAAAATAATTTCCTTTTTTGATTTTTCATGTAGTTTTTTTTAAATTTTTTAAACAATTGTTACAAATTTTTTTAATTAATTAATTTATTTATTTTTTAAATTTTAATTAATTAATTTATTTATTTTTTTAATTTTAGTTGGGGGCTAATTACTTTACAATATTGTAGTAGTTTTTGCCATACATTGACATGAATCAGCCATGGGTTCACATGTGCTCCCCCTCCCGAACCCTCCTCCCACCTCCCTCCTCTTCCCATCCCTCTGGGTCATCCCAATGCTCCATCACTGAGCATCTGTCCCATGCATAGAACATGGAATGGTGTTCCGCTTCACATATGACAATATACATGTTTCAATGTTATTGTCCCAGAACGTCCCACCCTCACCTTCTCCCTCAGAGTCCACAGGATTGTTCTATGCATCTGTGTCTCTTATTCTGTCTCACATATAGGGTTACCATTACCATCTTTCAAATTCCATATACATGCATTAGTATACTGTATTGGTGCTTTTCTTTCTGGCTCACTTCAGTTACAAATTTTTTAAGTTAATTTTTATTGGAGTTCAGTTCAGTTCAGTCACTCAGTCATGTCCGACTCTTTGCGACCCCATGGACTGCAGCATGCCAAACCTCCCTGTCCATCACCAACTCCCAGAGCTTGCTGAAACTCATGTCCATCGAGTCAGTGATGCCATCCAAACAGCTCATCCTCTGTTGTCCCCTTCTCCTCCCACCTTCAGTCTTTCCCAGCATCAGGGAAAGATTTAAAAAATTTTTAGAATATAGTTACTTTATAGTGTTGTGTTAGTTTCTGCTGTACAGCAAAGTGAATCAGCCATACATGTACATATAGCCCCTCTTTTTTTGATTTTCTTCCCATTTAGGTGACTGCAGAGCCCTGAATAGAGTTTCCTGTGCTGTACAGTAGGTTCTGATTAGTTATCTACTTTATACATAGTAGTATATATATGTCATTCCCAGTCTCCCAATTTATCCCTCCCTTCACTCCTTTGTGTCCATATGTTAACATTTCTGTTCTAATTTGTTATTCAAAAGAGTGAAATAAAATAGAAATTATTTGATTCGAGGTAACTGCCTTGTAAAACATTAGCACACATGGCCAGTTTGAAGAAAAGGAGGTTTATCTCCATGACAAGTTTAAACACTTCTTCCATCATCAGCAAGCTACTCAGACATTCTACCTCATACTGACAGCATGCCAGTAATGGGTGTCTTTCTAGAAATAATTTGTTTAATCAACATTTTCAAGATCACTTTCAAAGGGAACTATAGAGCTTAACATCTCCTCTGCATTTGTGTTTACGTTGCTTTTTTAATGTGTGTTACATATTTCTATTTTTTTCTCTCTCTTGCATCTCTCTCTCCTTGGCCATTTTACCTGAGGTTTACTTAGGGGCTCAGTACATTTATCTGTAAAGGACCAGGGAATGAATATATAGGCTGAGGGAGCCATTCGGCCTCAATCACAGCTATTCAGCTCTGCACTTGTAGCAGGGAAGTAGCCAGAGACGTGAATAAATGAGCGTGACTCAGCTCCAGTGGAACTTTATTATGGCCACTGAAATTTGAATTTCATTTAATTTTCATGTGTCACAAAATATATTCTTCATTTCCCCCTAACTATTTAAAAATCTGAAAACCATTTGAACTCGACTATCATACAAAAACAGGTGGCAGGCAGGATCTGGCCTGCAGGCCATGGTTTTCCAATCCCTCGTCAGTTTTACAGATTTGGTCAAAAGATGAAACAAAAACACACTTAACTTTGTTTATCATCTCGATAGCTGATTCTTAGTCCTTTAAATTACTTAACATTTTAAGAATTGAGTCATCCCTTCCATCTACTGTTTTAATATTTATTTTTCCTATCTTCTTGAGTTTAATGCTTCGGTTTCCATGTTTAAGTATATAGCAGTCTGTATAATAGTATAACAACCGTATCCTCATTACCATGCTTAATAAGAAAGAGATTACAAAGAGAGAAAAGCACTTCTATGCTTGGCAGCCTGGTGGACAAGCTAACTTTCATACCCTCCCAATGGAAAGCATTAAAAAAAAAAAAGCTGGATTAATTGTTTTGAAATATATCGCCGAGCTGGATAGACAGAAGGAGTCAGCAGAAGGTTGAAAACAATTTAAAATCAGGGACCTCACAGGCCAGATTAAATAATGTCACACTAGCTTTGGCTCTCAGAGGGTTAGCTGCTAGCTCTTCAAGACCCAGAGCTTGTGCTGTGGTTCCTAAGGGAACATGGGACAGGAGGCAGCCCTCCCACTGTGTCTGGAGCAAAGAACTGGGGGCCTTGGGGTTCCTTCCACCTCGGGAAGGGTGGAGACGGGATTAAAGCTGCATGACTTGGGCTGGGCTCATGACCATTTGTAACCCTGAGGAGCTGTCACTCTCGCTTGTCACCTGAATTCACACCATGGGGTTGAAAAGCTGACTTCGAGAATTTCCTGAAAAGTGGTTTCAGGTTGATAATGTCTGCAGGCGATGGAAGTGATGCTACTTCAGGTAGATCTGAAAAGAAAAATATCTGCAAGACACATGGACTCACCATTTAAAAACCTCCAAGGGAAAGAACAGAAATAAAGCAAAAGTCAGCCTAAACAGAATTGGGAAGTATACTGATCGGATTTAGAATATAAACTAAGTAGGTTTAATATGCTTTAATATAGAAAAGAGAGGCTTGGAAATATAAGAATGAAGCACAGTATTAAAAACTGACATCGAAAATTTGAAAAAGAATGAAATGGAACAACTAAAAATGAAAACCCTGGTAAAAAATTTCAGCACTACTGGTAAAGAGCGAAATAGACAAAACCAAAGACTGAATTGAATCCATGAATAGAAGACAGACTAAAAGCATCACCCAAAATGCAGCCAAAGGAGAAACAAAGAAATGGGGAAAAAAAACAGGGTGGCTGGAGATCAAATGACTGAGAAGTTATTATATATATTTGCATATGATATATACATATATACTGATATATATATATGCATATACATATATAAATGCATGTGTGTGTATGTGTGTGTGTATCAGACTCCCAGAGTGAGGAAATAGTATGAGGATGAGGCAATATTCCAAAATACCATCACTAAGAATTTTACTAAATTGTTGCAAGATGCCAAACTCTTTGCCAACAAAGGCCCATCTAGTCAAAGCTATGGCTTTTCCAGTAGGCATGTACAAATGTGAGAGTTGGACCATAAAGAAGGCTGAGGGCCAAAGAATTGATGATTTTGAACTGTGGTGTTGGAGAAGACTCTTTAGAGTCCCTTGGACAGCAAGGAGGTCAAACCAGTCAATCCTAAAAGAACTCAACCCTGAATATTCACTGAAAGGACTTTTGCTGAAGCTGAAGCTCCAATACTTTGGCCACCTGATGCGAAGAGCTGACTCATTGGAAAGGACCCTGATGCTGGGAAAGATTGAAGGCAAAAGGAGAAGGGGGTGGCAGAGGATGAGATGGTTTGATAGCATCACACTGAGTCAATGGACATGAGTTTGAGCCAACTCTAGGAGATAATGGAGGACAGGGAAGCCTGGTGTGCTACAGTCCATGGGGTCACCAAGAGTCGGACATGACTTAGCAACTGAACAGCAATGGTTGCTGTACACAGTTAGGAAAAGATAGGAAAGTAGAAAATAAGGGTAAGGTAGCCATAATTTATCAATTGTTAGTATTTTGGTATATTGCTTTTAGTTATGTCTATTAGTATTTTTTACTTTATTGGTTTCATACTGATTATATGGCCCGTTTTTGAATCACTACTATAAAATGAGGCTTTTTTCTTATCATTGAATATTCTTCAGAAATATCACCACTGCTACTAAATGTTCCGTGGTTTGAATGTTGTGTAGTGTGTGGAGATTAGCTACTTGCTCTCCATTCCCATTTCCTCTGCTTGGGTACACAGATGATTTTTTTTTTCCAGGCTTTAAAAAATTATTTATTTATTTATTTTTGGGAATGCTGGGTCTTTGTTGCTGTGCAAGCCTTTCTCTAGTTGTGGTGCCTGGGCTTCTCATTGTGGTGGCTTCTCTTGTGGCACATGGGCTCTAGGGCACACAGGCTTCGGTAGTTGCAGCATGTGGACTCAGTAGTTGTGGCACACAGACTTAGTTGCTCCACGGCATGAGGGGTCTTCCCAGATCAGGAATCAAACCTGTGTCTCCTGCACTGGCAGGTAGATTCCTTATTAATGAGCCATCAAGAAAGGCTTCTTGGCATTAATTTTGGGCTAGTGATTGTGTTCGGTGGTGAAATAAGACAGTGCTGATGTGTACCGTTTCCAGGCTCCCAATTCCTCATAGGATCCTGGCTGAAGGTGATGGCAGGGAGGGGATGCTGAGGGCTCTAAGGACCACCGCCCCACCCCCACCCCCCGCAGTGGTCGGTCGCAAGTGGGGACCTACATTCCTCTTATTGGTGTCAATTTAGAAGTGGACAGCTGGGTGCAAAGGGCAGAAGAATGAGGTTATAGAAGAAAGCATAATCATTTGGGAAAAACAGCTGAAAAAAATGTATACAGATGTCAGTTACTTTCAAAAGTGAAACCCCAGTCTTAGATGACTTCTGCATGCAGCTCTCATCAACTCAGAGAGAGATGGTTCACTTGAGGTTTGTAATGAACATCCCACTCCTGGGCATGCACAGCAGGTGCTTTAGAAAGAGTGCCCAGTTAGCTTCCTTGGTATGTGACTTTCTGTTTTCTATCCTTTGCTGGTTTACAGTTGTGCTTAGAATGTATTTGTTTTAAATTTATGCCCTGTTTGTGTACTATGAGTATGTTATCAATATTTCCCACTTTGCTGATAACTTTTATAATTCATATTTTTGATATAGTCTTTTAACTTTTTAAATCTTATGAAGTCAGACCTATATTTGTTGTTATTATTTATAATTTCTTCCACTGATTTTATTCTTAGACCCTTAACCCTCCTAGAACAAGCATTTTTTAAGACAGATGGTAAGTTCTACATTATATTTTTTACTTTGAGTTTTATGTTTGCAGGGGGGAAATAACACTTAACACAAACATTTTAAAAATAATTGTAGTAAACGAAAACGTAATTGTGCCATTTATCATGTGCTTTTTGAACAAATGCTAACAGCTTAATTTACATGATAAATTAAGGAAGAGAGTACTGTTATCAGTGTCCTAGTTTAGAGATGCAGAGGGGGTTGAGTAGCCTTAAATATTATTATGATGGAGCTGAGAACTGGAGGAGCCTTAAGGATTATGATGATGGAGCTGGTGACCCTGGTTTGCACCCAGGCTGGCCAACTCCACACCCCCAAGCCTGCAGCCTGGGTGCCATGTATGCTCTGGCAGCACTGTGTTCATGCAGGTGTGGGGGGCATGCATAGAGTGGAGGCAACACTCATTGTACACAAATTCTTATAGCAATTTGAGGTCTCATCATGGCTATCGGATTCTGTTCTATTGATCTCTCTGACTCATGCATTATTATCTCATTATTAAAATTTTAGTAATTCTCAAAAAATTCATATTAAATGCCATTCTACATTAGCTTTTAGCTTTCCTCAATGACTTGCAGCTTCATCTTTCTTTGAACTTCATTTATACCATACTAATATTTCCTTTTGGAATTCATTCTAGGAAAAAGTTTAATATTCATTCTATTTTATTGATTACTTCTTTGCACACTTGTCTTAGATCTTGTGTTAGACAGCAATGTTTTAAGACAAGGGATATATTTTTTAATAACTTTTTTTTTTTGGCTGTACCAGGTCTTAGTTGCAGCATGTGGGATCTAGTCCCTTGACCAGGAATTGAACCTGGGCCCTCTGCATTGGGAGTATGGAGTCTTAGCCATTGGACCACCAAAGAAGTCCCAAGACAAGGGATATTTACCTGTAGCACCTACACTGTGATTTCTAGCAGTCATTCAATAAAAGTGTGATTTAATTCTTTTCAAATGGATCACATGGGTTGAGTTTAGTTCATGTAGCGCCTATACATAGTAACACTATAACAGCTCCTGCTACCTGTCAGGCTTTGTTCTAATGCACAGGACATCTTGGTAAGGCAGGAGTGATTACTGCCCCATTTTAGAGGTGGGGAAGCTGAGGCTGGGAGAGGTCACACAGTCTGGCAGGGTTGGAACACAGGCCAGCTGAGAGCCAGCTGGCCCTGCCACATATTTGGTGTTTACTATGCTACTTGGTCCCCAATGACTGGAGTGTTAGGTGGTGAGAGATGGGTGGTATTTGAAGTTCCTGCAGAGGCCCGTGGTCCCTACCCACCGGATGGGGGGTAGAATCCAGGTAGGCTGTGAGGAGGCATGAACTTGGTCTCCGCAGGAGAAACAACTTGCATCATGTGGGAAAAGCAGAAACAAGCTGTTTGTGGAGATTCTGTTGAGAAATCACATAGTTTTGGGGGAGGGGGATGAATATGCTACAAACCAGTCATTGCTATTCTGAAACTAAGTTTAGATTAAGGATTCTTTATCAAATCTAAGCAATTAAAATTTCCACTTTGTCCTAGCATTGCAGTATATATATATTTTTTCTGTCTGTACAGATGATGTTACATCAAAAATGGTGCCAAACAGCAAAAGATTTGCATGTTAAGTCTGGCTTGCATTTTCCAGGTAGGGGTTGTGTTAAGTTGGGGAGATTGATTATGTTGTCCCCAGTTTATTCCAACAAGGCAACAGAGTAGATAATCTGATTGCCACGTGCATGGTCGTGCAGCTGCTCCCTGTTCTGTTTGTCTCCAGCTCCCTGAACTCTGTGAATTCAGATGCATGCAGGACATCCTGGGAGGAAGGCAGGCATCACAATGATAAGGGGTCAGGTTGACATCCAGGAAGGAGGCAGGATGGATGGGGGTGCAAGTCCAGCTTCTTCAAGCTGTTTTCTGTTTGCTCTGTTAATATGCTGTTGGTTTCTTGTCTCCTTTTATTCAAAAGAAAAAGAAAAAAGCTTTTTTTCTTGTGCCATAAAATGATCCCCCAAGCCCCTCTACTTTTTAGGATTTGACCTTAATAAAAAGGTTCCATAATCATTCCATTTGAAAAGGGGGTGGGGGCGTCAGATGTCAGAGAGCAAGAAAATGAAATTTTGCATCAGGCAGAATTTCCTCACCAATATTTCAGAAGGATTCATAATTCTGTGGCTGTGTACAAATGATCCATTTTGTTAATCTGAATTTCTAGGGTCATTAAAATTTTTTTTCCCTCTGCTCTGGAGTAGTTTATTACTTTGAGAGAGAGGGGGAAAAAAGCCAGTTTAAAACCAGGTAAGGGAAGAAAGCTGACAAAAACATAAATTAGAGGAAGAACTTAATTTAAAAAGTGTCAAAAAGGATAGATAGTCTTAGTTCAGTAATAAAGCCTGGTCCGAGAGCCTTCTATCTTTAAATAAAGTGCTCCAGCACTCTATTACCTGTGTACAGCCCATCTTTGATTTCCAATCTAAGTCTATTTTTGCTTCTCGTGATTAGCATACAAATGTGAAAAAAAGAAAAAAGTGGTTACATGTGTGACGATTAGGACATGCCTTTGACTTGAATGTCAGTGTTCTGTCAGCCTAGAGGTGAGGAAATGAATGGCCATTTGCAGGCTGCTTCGAGGTGCATCTTGTCTGAAAATGACTCCGATCCATCTCCTTTTATTTGCATGCTAAGTTCATCATGCAGATCGCAAGTCTATAAGCATATATTTGTTTTAAAAGAAACAAAGGGCAACAGCATGCAGCAACTTGTTAAGCTGTGGGAGGGGGCCTTTCTCTTTCTTCTGCACAGGAGGTTTGAGTTCAGGATGGAGGGGGGCCCTGCCCTGTCAAGTACCACATGCCAGATACAGGGATGGGAGGGCTGAGTCCTGACACAGATGTTAAGTTGGGCACCAACCTGGTGCATGGGAGGATGGAGGCCAGGTGTGCCTTCCCCTAGTTTTGCCTCTGAGGATGGTGTTGGGAGGCATCATCTGTCCTTGGGTTTGGTGAAGATAGCACCCAATTTACTCTTTTTTTTTTTAAATGTTATTGTATTATGCTGTGTTAATTTTAGGTGTACAGCAAAGTGAATCAATTATACATATGCATGTATCCGTACTTTTTCAGATTCTTTCCCTATTTAGGTTATTACAGAGTATTGAGTAGAGTTCCCTGTGGTCTACAGTAAATCTTTGTTGGTTATCTGTCTTATATATAGTAGTGTGTACATGTTAACCCCACTCTCCTAATTTATCACTTCCCTCCACATTTCCCCTTTGGTAACCATAAATTTGATTTTTAGATCTTGGAGTCTGTTTCTGTTTTGTAAATAAGTTCATTTCTCTCAATTTTTAATTAGCTTCCACATATAAGTGATATCATATGGTGCTTGTCTTTCTCTGTCTGACTTACTTCATTTACTGTGATAATCTGTAGGTCCATCCATGTTGCTGCAGATGGTATTACTTCATTCTTTTTTATGGCTGAGTAGTATTCCTGTGTGTGTGTTTGTGTGTGTGTGTGTGTGTGTGTGTGTGTGTGTGTGTGTGTATGTGGTGCATCTTCTTTATCCATTCCTCTGTTGGTGGATGCTGAGGTTGTTTCCATGTCCTAGCTATTGTAAATGTACTGCTATGAATATAGGGGTGCATACTTCTTTTCAAATTATGATTTTCTCCAGATAAGTGTGTAGGAGTGGGATTGCTGGATCATGTGGCAGTCCTTTATTTAGTTTTTTTCTTTGTAGGAGCAGGGAGCTGGCCCACAATAGCTAAGACTTCATATTCCTAATAATATGCTCAGAGAGCCCCCTGCCAGACCCCTGCCTACCAGCCTCCTCGAGTCCCCATCGGAATCGTCTCTGAAGAGAGTGTCCCTGGGTGGAGGGGGTCTGCCTGCCTCCTGGCACCTGGGTGGGCCTCAGTCCCCTCGTGCGGGGCTGGCAGCAATGGGGGAGGTCACTGCTGTGCCAATGGCTGCTGACGGATAGCCCCATTTACATCAAAGGCAGTTATTATGCATGAAACCACTCAAGCATCATTTGTTTCAGGGAGTCCAACCGGTCCATTTTTCAGTTCCTTTCTGGTTCAGGGTCAGAAGCAGATGAAGGATCTCAGGTTGGCTTCATTTGGGGCCAGTGATGCTTCCTTCTTCATTTATAGCAAATTAGTTTAAAGTTATCACACTTTTACCATGTGGGAAGGTCCTTCTCTAAAGGCCAGGGAAGCTGTAGCAGAGCTGGAGCCCCTGGTGATGTCACAGGCATGTTCATGTGGACAGTCACAGTCACACACACCTGTGTGCAGTGAGGAGGCAGCCATGGCAAATATGCACAGATGCTGGGCTCTGGACCCCTGGCCAAACCCAGGTCATCTTGCAATGTTGCTTAAATCCGATCTTAAAGGAGACAGTCCCTTTCCACTTTGAGACAAAGCTTCAGATTCCACTCCAGGACAGGAAGTGATTGATATGATTTTGGAGTTCCACCCAAAAGATTGCTAACGTTTGTGTGGTGCATTATAACTTAAAAACAATCTCTTACTTGTTAATAATGAGGAAGATGTTATCGCCACTTACTGAGGAAACTGAGTCTCTAATTAGTTTAATCAAATTTCATAGACAAAATAGTCATGTCACAAAAAAATAGGAAAAAATTCTTTTTCCATGTAAAGAATTCATCAAAAATCATATTCTCAAGAAACGAGGACCGAAGTGCTGTGACAAATAAAGCCATGGCAGCTGACCCAATGTTTGGAAATTGGGGCCAAAAGCTCCTGTCTTTGTCTTTGTCTTTAAACATGGAGTAAAAGAAGTAGTGTTACCACTGGGCAGGTACGATGCTGTACATGCTCTGTAAGTTACTGGCCACAGTGGTGCACATACTGTGTGTGTATCATGTTGCCCTTGCTTGACGTTTTTGCCTTGAGGTGGTCTACATGGCCAGCTCTGGTCCATGTTCTGGTCCGAGCCTCTATGTTACCCCAGAGCCTGCAGAACCAAGCTAAGCTTGCCTTCTGACTCTGCCCTTACACTAAGATGAACTGAAAATCTTCATCTATCATGTTGCAAGTATTGAGGCTTCTGCTACTTTGCACTTGTAGCAAAACCACATTTCCTGGGGTCTGTATGGATGCGTAAATCCACACACACACACAGAAGTCAAACTCCAGAGGCAACTCATGGAGTTCTTCTGATCTTCCACCTTCCGCAGACGTCGTCCAGGCTGTTGTAGGATGATATTTAATTTGATGAGTTCTGTGTACTTGTTTTTCTTAGGAAAGGGGCCAGAATAACTTCATTATACGCAGATCCCATATCAGAGATTTTCCTCCTTTATTTGAAGGGAAGAGACAGAGTTGATTGACAACCTAATTTCTAAGCCTTAGTGTCTCAGAATTACAAAACCAAGGCTTTGTGCTGATCTGCCTGTAGAATGAGGTTTTGTCAATGAGCCCCATCATTTAAAAATACTCAGTTGTCAATCTGAATAAAAGTAAAAACAATTAAACTCAGTAGACACACACTGGAGTGAAATGCCTGTCTCATATTCCCAGAGATGGCTGCTTGGGTATGCAGACAAGAAGGGTCCCCACAGGATGCCCTGTTGGAGTTTATTCATTTTATGTTAATAGCATGTTAAGGTCCAGAGTGAGAAGGATCTGTGCGATAGACACACACCTGAGGCTGCTTAAGGCATTAGATGGGTGTCTTCTGTGGCCATCACGTCTCCGAGCAGATATTTCAGGCGCAAGGGACACATTTAATCAGGCGTTTCTTCCATTGAGACACACACATGCTCACAGTATCACCGCTCTCTCTGCTTCGGTCATCTCATCATTTGATGTGGAACCATCTGGCTCCCGAACTCAGGCATCTTACCTCTGCGCACTTCTGCCTGTAAGTGACGTGACACTGTTTTATGAAAGCATATAAACACGTGGTTCTTCAGCCCGGTGCAAACATGAATGTTTTTTTCCCCCACATTAATGCGTGAAGGGCTGGAAGTGGCACCAGTGATTTCTAAATTTTGCAAGTAAAATTTCCTGAGAGACATTAATAACATCTATTTTAGTGATTTTCAGCAAATAATAGTCAAGTTTCTGTACATATTCTGTATGAGTATTGTGTGAAAGAGTGGGGAATATACCTATTAATGAAAATGAAAGGTGAGACAGGAGATGCTGTATATAACAAGGGCTATTAGTAAACCTAGACATGAAAACATGGATCTATTTTGAACAAAAAGGAGCCATTGTGGCTCTTAAATGTGGATGAATCCATCTGGGAATATAGTTAAGGTAGAGTCTTCATCACTGTGTTGTTATAATGATACAGTAGAAGAGAAGCACTTAAGATCACTTTAGTTTTCAACTTCACAATTTCACTGTGCACCAAAGCGGGAATCTGGGAGGCGGGCACCTCTGCAATTAATGCACTCATTTAAAACTCCCAAACCTGCAGACACCATGCACAGGAAACACCTCCAGGAGATACCCGACCAGAGTAGCAACGTTACCACCAGTTTCACATGTGGATGGGGTTCTAGCAAGACTTCTGAACTGCTTTCAGGCATGGGGGTCTCAGACCTGGAGAAAGAGGAGGTGGACAGTGAGAACATCCCCAGGAACTGCTTTCAAACCTGGGCCACCCACGGAGCCCCTGACCTAGACTTAAGCGATAGTGTCATGCTGAAAAATGACTGCTTTCCAGAATTTTACCAACTCAGCTATCTCCAACACCTATCACTCAGTTGGTGCTATGACATAATACCTGAAACTTCACTTGAACTTGGAGAAATTCCCACATTAAAAACACTACAAGTTTTTGGAATCGTGCCAGACAGTACCCGTCAACTGTTAAAGGAAGCCCTCCCTCATCGACAGATAAATTGCTCCCATTTCACCACCATCACCAGACCTACCACTGGTAACAAGAAGAACCAAGAGATATGGGACAAACTTTATTTTCTTGAGCTCCAAAATCACTGCAGATGGTGACTGCAGCCATGAAATTAAAAGATGCTTGCTCCTTGGAAGAAGAGCTATGACAAACCTAGACAGCATAGTAAAAAGCAGAGACATTACTCTTCCAACAAAGGTCCATGTAGCCAAAGTTATGGTTGTTCCAGTAGTCATGTATGGATGTGAGAGTTGGACCGCAAAGATGGCTGAGCACTGAAGAATTGTTGCTTATGAACTCTGGTGTTGGAGAAGACTCTTGAGAGTCTCTTGGACAGCAAGGAGATCAAACCAGTCAATTCTAAAATAAATCAGTCCTAAATATTCATTGGAAGACCTTATGCTGAAGCTGAAGCTGCAATATTTTGGCCACCTGTTGCGAAGAGCTGACTCATTAGAAAAGACTCTGATGCTGGGAAAGATTGAAGGCAGGAGGAGAAAGGGATGACAGAGGATGAGATAGTTGAATGGCAGGAACGACTCAATGGACATGAGTTTGAGTAAGCTCCAGGAGATGGTGAAGAACAGGGAAGCCTGGTGTGCTGCAATCCATAGGGTCCCAAAGAGCTGGACATGACTGAGTGACTGAACAACAATTGTTTTAACTGTGTCTTCTGATGTGAACATAGGAGAAAAAAAAAAAAACCTCACAGGTACAATAACCAAGTTTCCTAAAGATACTTGCAAATGAGAACAGACCGACTCATAATTAACGTGACATTTGATTTTTTTTTTTTTGGTTGTGGGGAGAAGAGTTTAATTCCTCCCTCACTCTAATCCCCATGAGGGTTTTCAAATTCCCTATTTGGTCCCCATCTGCTGCCTCAGTTCCTGAGGCCCTGCTGCTGGTTCCCCAGGACTCAGGGTTCTGGGCCATCAGGAGTCCCTTGTCTCCCCCTGCCCCACCTGCTCCCCTCTCCTCTCTCTCAGTACAGAGCAGCTCCAGACTTTAGGCTGTTGACTCAGGCGCTCGGAGCCACCCTGAGGTCTCTTCTCTTCTGTTCCATGTCTGATGCATCAGCAAGTCGTCAGCTCCAGCTTCAGATATACCCGGAGCGGGACCACTTCTCATTGCTCCATGTGATGTTCTGGTCCAGGCCGAGCTCTCTTGTTGCCAGGATCAGAGCCTCCTAACTAGTCTTATACTTCTACCCCTGTTTTCTCAGATACTCTTCATGACACAGTAGCCAGATCATCCATTTTAAAAAAAATCAAATACGGTGTCACTCTCTGCTTCCTTGGAAGTGGAGGCCAATTCCTTACCTCCCAGGTCTTAGACTGTCCCACCCTTGGATGCACCATGGACTCCGCTTCCTCAGGGCTCTTGTGAGCTGCTCTCCCGCACCCATAACAAACGCTGAGAGAGCCCCATCGTTACCCACCAGCCACCCGAGGGCTCTTCAGCTTTGAGGATTTTCCTTCTCCAGGGGATCTTCCTGACCCAGGAATCGAACCCAGGTCTCCTGTATTGTAGGCAGATTCTTTACCGTTTGAGCTATCAGGGAAGCTAGTTCAGAAACCAGTCAATCCTAAAGGAAATCAACCCTGAATATTCATTGGAAGGACTGTTGCTAAAGCTGAAGCTCCAATACTTTGGCCACCTGATGCAAAGAGCTGACTCATTGGAAAAGACCCTGATGCTGGGAAAGATTGAGGGCAGGAGGAGAAGGGGGCGACAGAGGATGAGATGGCTGGATGGCATCACCGACTCAATGGACATGAATTTGAGCAAACTCTGGGAGATAGTGAAGGACAGGGAAGGCTGGCGTGCTGCAGTCCACGGGGTTGCAAAGAGTCAGACATGACAGAACAGCTGAACAGCAACAACTGCTACAGGCCAGGGATTCAAATCTCAAGCACTTGAGTTTCTCTGCCCGAGGGCTGTCCTGTGGCTGGGGGACTGGGCTTAGCCTGCCCAGGGCTTGTCAGAAGTGCCCGGGAGGGACCCTCACCTGATGGGGAGAGCAACACCCCAGCTTCCTCATGCCCTGGTGTGGCCATTCCCAGGTGTGTTTCTGAGTCCCCCATGGGGTTGAACCTCAAATGCCCATAATGGTAATTCAGTCATCAGCACAGACTTTGTTTTCTTATTTTAAGCCATTGTATGATTAGAATGTTTAATATGAATCAACCTTGTATTACTGAAATTAACCCAATTTTCTCATGACAGATTATCTTTCTGGTATTTTATGAGATAAGTTTACAGGTATTTTGCTTAGGATTTTGTGTCTAAGTTCAGATGTAAGATTATCCTGGAATTTTCTTCCTCCCACTGTTTTTTCCCCTGGTTTTGATATCATGATTCTACTTAACCTCATAAAGCTAATTGGAGAGTGTGCCCTCTTTTTCTGTTCTCTGCATGCGTTTGCATATGATTGGAATCATCTGTTTGTTAATGCTCTGGTGAAATTCATTTGTTAAACCTTCTGGAACTGTTGGTTTGTTTTTCAGGGGAGAATTTTATGTAGCATCTCAATTTAGTTAATGCTTTGAGACCATTAGACATCTAGATAATTCTGAGTCAGGCTAAATGTTTACGTCTTTAGAGGAATCTGCTTGTTTAACTAGTCTTTGAATGTACAGGCATAAAGTTGTTTCTATTATTTATATTCCTAATGCTTCTATGAGTAATTCCCATTTTGAGTATTGTTTATTTGCATGATTTTTCTTGTGGATTATTGTTACCTGATTTTTCCCTTTTTAGAGGAGCTTTTTAAGGCAGCTTTGACTCTGTTGAGCCTCTCAACTTTATCTTTATTTTTATTGCATTAATACTTGCTATTTATTAGTTGCTTTCTTTTCTTTATGATTATTCTGTTTATTTTTCTAACTTCTTAAACTGGCTGTATACTTGTATACTCATTGCTTTTCCTTTTTATGTAAAGTCTACATACATTTAATGCCTCAGTGGATAATGTTTTCCATATCCCGTAGGTTTTAAGATTTTGTGTTTTTGTTATCTTTCTCTAATGATGTTGTTTTTAATTGCCATGTACTCAGTGAGTGATTTAAACACATAGCAAATTTTAGTTTTCTAATATTTGTCTTTCTTTTAGGTTATTCTTTGTTATTGATTTCTACCTTAACTACCTTATGCTTAAAAAACATGGTCTTATGATGTTAATTCTTTGGTATTTATTTTCCAGTATATTGTCATTTTCATAATATTCTGTGTGTGTTTTTTTAAAAATTGGGTTCTATATATGTCTGTTAGCTCAGGTTTGTGTATTGTTTAATTATCTACAGCCTTACCGATCTTTGTGTTATCAGTCACTTACTGGGGAAATTAAAGTCTACATCATGATAAGAGCTTTGTTGATTTGTATTAGAGTTCTCTAAATTTCTGCTTTATATATTTTGAGGCTGTGTTATTAGATGCTTGCAAGACTAGAAGTGGTGTGTGTTCCTGATAAACTGACTTTTTTGTCATATAATGGCAGGTTATATGATTTTTGTTTATTTTTTCTTGCCTTATTTTAAACTGATAATTTTTTCCCCTCAATCAATACTTCTTTCTCTTATTGGTTACACTAGAAATGTTCATATACATGTTTTACATAATACATTTAAAATTAATCAGTACCCTTACCATCCTCTCAGACAATATAGCTACAGGCTTCTTTAAATCAAACCCACTCCTCCTGACTTCAAAGTGGAGTTTCCCCACATTAGATGTTATTATTACTGCTTTATAAAGTCAGTGTTTATTTAGTTTGCTTGCATATTAACCCTTTTCTTTATTCATTAATCCTTTTGCATGTCAGACTTTCATTTTTAAAAATATTTCAAACTTTAATTTTACATCTTGTATGTAATTATAATCTGTTCCTTTAGGAAAAGTTGTGTTTGTTTCCACCAGGCAGCAACCCAGACTGCTGTAAAGTCTTCACTTGGATTTGTTGGGGGAATTCATGCACCAAACCCACATGAGGGACTATTACTTCTACTCATTAATCCTCCTTGTTGGAGGAGGGAGTGCTCACCAGGGATGTCAGATTGGTGGCTTTCTCCCACCTTCACTCAGAGTATGGCCCAGAGCAGTGGAGTTTACTCCCATTATACCTGCCAGTGCAGGAGACCTGGGTTTGATCCCTGGGTTGGGAAGATCCCTTGGAGAAAAGCATGGCAACCCACTCCAGTACTCTTGCCTGGAGAATCCCCATGGACAGAGGAGCCTGGTGGGCTGCAAAGAGTTGGACATGACTGAAGGACTGAGCAGCTGAGCAAACACACACACACACACACACACACACACACACACACACACACACACACACACAGCCTTGATGAGGTATATTTTTACTGATCGTTTCATTTAGGGTGTTTCTCTCTGTTGGTCCAGGCTTTGCTAATGGTTTGAGGGGGATATGATATCTGTAAGTCACCTCTCCGAGCTGCACAGCCAGAGGTTCTCTGTAATATCTCTGTAGAACTAACTAAAACCAAAGCTCCTGGGAACCAGGGATGGGCAGATGTCCCTGGAATCATCTTTCTTATAGATTAATGTTCTTTCTTTCTTTCATCATCTTGCTTATGTTTAAAAAAATTCTGTATTTTTATTGATTTTTTTTAATTACACAATTGACTGTAAATATTGCCGGCGAATGAAAACTACACAATGCCTCTCCTCTATGAAAAAGCCTCATTTTCAGAATTTCTGATGCCAGGGGACAACTACTATGCTTACTTCTGGCTGGAGATCAGTTAGTAGGATAGTGGCAACGTTTAGATCAAAACCCATAGGCAATCAAAAATTCGTGGCTGTCACCATCATTAGCAGATGTGGTATTGTTGCTATTGGCTTGGAAGTGCTATCTACCTAGTGTATCTTTGCAAAATAAGTAATTTTTATAGTATTCTATGAATTTTTATAATATTGTGCAAAAGGTGACAGTGTGTCATGTTCACTTCAATAATGGGATTGCTATCAAGTCTATGTGGTTGTCCTGGAAACAGAGAAAGTTAAGGGTTATGAGATAAAAATGGTCACAAAAGATCACCGCCTCCTCATATGGAAATATATTCATGTCAGCAACAAAGCCTGAAAAACTTAATAGGAATTTTAAAAGGAATCCTGGAGTTCAGGGATGACCTTAAAATGCTTTTGTTAGTTAACACTTTCTAAGTATTGCTAGTAGCAGGGTTAATAACCTATTAGTTCTGACTCTATCTTTTTTTAAGGAATTAATTCATTTATTTATTTTTGGTTGCCCTGGGTCTTTGTTGCTGCAGCTGGCTTTCTCTAGTTGTAGTGAAAGTGAAAGTGTTAATCACTCAGTCATGTCCAACTCTTTGTGACCCCATGGACTGTAGCCCACCAGGATCCTCTGTCCAGGGGGTTCTTCAGGTAAGAATATTGGAGTGGGTAGCCAGTCCTTTCTTCAGGGGATCTTCCCAACCCAGTGAACAAACCCAGGTCTCCTGCACTGCAGGCAGATTCTACAATCTCTAGTGGTAGGGAGGGGACTATTCTTCGTTGTGGTGCTTGGGTGTCTCCTTGCTTCTCTTGTCAAACTCAGGCTCTAGGTTCTCGGGCTCAGTAGTTGCAAGAGTGGGCTCAGTAGTTGTGGCTCATGGGCTTAGTTGCTCCACAGCATGTGAGATCTTCCCTGAGCAGGGATTGAACCTGTGTCCCTGCATTGGTGGGCAGATTCTTACCCACTGGACCACAGAGGAAGTCCCGGATTCTACTTTTAAAGTTGCAATTTGCTAGCATTAACCTTGATGGTAAGTACACTAGTTTACATGTTTAACATGTTTTAAAAAGCATCTGTATTCTTACTTCAAATTCTCTTTGGGACAAGGCATAGCCTATGTAATCAAAATCACAAACAGACTGAATATCTTTCTTCTGAGGTCTAAGGACATCAAAAAATGAGAACTCCTTCCCTTGGTTTGAAATCTCAATGTTGCAGTGGAGGAAAGTACTAAATTCTGCTGTTTTGAATATTATTTTAATTTAATATTAAACAGATATTCATGATGTTCATGATTTCAGGGACTTGAAGTAGGAGAGGATGTAAGGTGACCTGTGATGTCATTAAGAAATAGGGCTCACGACAAGCAGGGACAAAATTGAATGTGTCAGACCCTGGCCCCCTTCACACCGGAAAGTGTTAGCCACTCTGAGCAGGCTTGCTCACAAATTGCCCTCTGCCCTCATCCATCCTCAGATAATCTGAAGTCTCAAACACAGTTGAAACATAAGGCATTTCATAGCTTTGAACATAATTTGGACAAATAATTTCTTGTTTTTGACTTTCAAAGTGGATCAAGTCCCTGTGGAGTTAGAAGGGTTGGACTTGGTCTAGGGAACAGTGATAGAGCCGGTTTTGGGGGGATGGTGGGGGTTCCGGGTGCAGATTCTGAGTCAGGGTCCTGGAGGAGGGAAATAAAGCGTCCCGGGTGTCAATCAGAGTTTATCTACAAAAACTGGGAGAATCTTTCTGGGCTTCTCGGAGGACATCCTGTTCAGATGTGTGTGTGTGTGTGTGTGTGTGTGTGTGTGTGTGTGTGTGTGTGTGTGTGTGTGTGTTTATTCCAGAATTAAGGCTCCCTGGAGAAGAGCATCTGGTGTTTGTTTCTGCCCCATTGGTGGACTCTGACCTTCCAAATTTTAGAAACTTCCAGCTTTTCTTTCATCTCGCTTCTGTGGTCTATGTGTGAGAAGCATTGTGCTCTGGTGCTATGAAAAATCTCATGTTTATAACTGCACATGATTTGCCCAGTAATATGGACCACAGCTTTTATCACCTTCACAAAATGGTTTTTGATACCCTCTTCCTAAAAACATATTAAATGATATATTATAACAGCCTACCTTACAGATCAGTCTGGTTAGTTGCTAGAATTCATGGCACCTTTTCTATGATTCCGCCAACTTTTTAGTTAGAAGGATGATAATTTACCACTGATAAACATCCGCTAGCACTGTCCTTACGTTTCAGTAATGAAGAAACTATGACTGTTTGGCCCTTCAAGTGTGATGGATTGGATTTGGCAAAGCTCGATGATATGACACACCAAATGTGCTGAGATGAAATTGCTTCCAAGTTGATAAACTGAAACAAATGAATTTCAACTTGAAGTGAACTTTAACAAAAGTCATCCATCTCAGTTATAATTTGTTTTTTAAAAGGACATAATAGACAATATTATAATCTAGATAGTAAAAGATGGTGTGCAATTTTCTATTCACAAGGTCAAAAAGCTTTTATTCACCTATATAGTTTCCCCATTTCCAAGTTCATTGGGTATATCTTAAGATTTTACTTGTAAAAAAAAGACATAGAAGTACCCCTCCTTCAATTATTTTTAAGTATTCTAATTTAAATTTTATATCAGTTAGTATCTAGGATTTTGACTAAACATCATAGAGAAACCAAACCTGCCAATACTGGTGGGTATTTGAGCTGGTAAAATAAGTAATGTTCTTAGTAAAAGAACATCAGGATTTAAATGTTATAAAACTGTATATGGTTTGGCTTAAGATAAAAAAAACTTCTCTCTGTTTATTTGACATATTTAGACAAGTAAATATGTAAAATTTAAGAAAAATTTCATTCTCTTATTAATAAATAAATAGTTTCCTATGAACTTAAAAAGTTGGGGGAAGAGAAAACAATGCACCACTTATTAAACTATGAAATTAACTGGATGGCTTTTTACAGACTTCAAAGTATGAGTGTACATCTGTTTAAAAATTGGGTTGTTATTTGTTAGTTTGATGGCTTTTTGGAAATTGATTTCTTACGTATCAAAGCTATGTGCTATTAGGATGTAATGTGGTGTTGCCATGAAACCAGGGTTTTTTGCCTTCCATTTCTGTGTTTATGGTTAGGTGTTTAACAAGATGAAGTGAACAGGGTTCACCTCCAATCTCCTCCCCTTACTTATTATACATTATTGAAAATTATATGTTTTATGGCAGAAAAATAGGTTGTATCACTGAAATACCATGCAACTCTTTTTTTCCATGTATTTTTTTTGTTGCATTCATAAACAAAATTTTGCTTGAGAAATGCTGGTTTCTGAAAACTAAGTTTGGAGGTAAAGGGCATACATATTTCACATACATATATTTTAATATATTTAACATATGCATTTATGTAGTATATATACATGTGTATACAGATACGAATGTTTTACCTACATACATATATGATTTTAACCTTTTTTGATGTATTTTCTTCTAAAGGCAACCTGAACAGCACACAAACATCCATTATTGCATTTCAAAGGTGAATGTGTAGAAGGGGAATACTGATTTCGATGATTGCATTTGATACGTTTCCATCTTTTAACTTTAATTACTTTTGATGCTTCTACTAGTGGTTGATTTATCCTTCTTTAGCTGCCATAAGGAAAGATGTCAAGTTGTCTGGTTTAAGGTGAGAAGTATTATTTCTACAGAGGCCATCAGTGTGGAGAGGGTACCCAGATGTGTGATGATTCAAAAGAAATTCGCTGAAGAGAGGCATGTCAATGGGTTACAGAAGTGCTGAACTCCTCTGAAGCATTGTGGAATAAAATGTATGAGAAATAAAGGATTTGTCATTAAGATTTTTAATGAATTGCCTTGTTAATCCATACGCTGTATGCGTGTTACAACAGTTCTAGGCTTAATTAGTGTACTTGATGATTATGTGTATTTTCTGATGTACACATTGATTAAGCATTGTCTACACACTGGAGCTGTAAACAAGATCAGTCTGTAAAGTAGTATCTAGTTATCTAACCCAAGACTCAGGATACAAATAGATCAACTTATGTAAAATTAAATTAGTTCTGATAGAACCCATTTTGTCTGAGCAGCTGGTGTCACATTGTAAGCAGCGTTCTCTTGGTGTAAGAAATAAAGGGCTTCTGTTGACAGAACCCTATATTCTTTTAAGCTTAAAAAACTCTAGGCAGACAGTGTTAGAGTTGAACCGAAACTCTTAGACACCAGGAATCATGGAATATTTTCACTTAACTCATTCCACTGTGTTGTAGAAATGCTGTTTATTATGCTATTTCAACAGCTGGGGGACTGAGTGCCAGGCTCAAAATGCTCTTCCTGATAACCTTCTGTTTTTAGGCATTTACAACTTTTGTAGATTTTTCTCTCATACTGAGATTCTTCGGAGAGTCTTTTAGGTCATATATTCAAACATACAGTGAACTCTTCCCTGATTGATTTTGCAAATACTTTAGGTATTTTATCTTTTCTCTCTTCCGTTCAATGGCTTCATTTCTAAAGTCAAATTTAGATTGTAAGAAGTTAAAGACCAGAAATTTGTTTGAAAATTACCTGAAACACTGCCAAGAAAGCAGTTGTCCTTCATTTGTGTGTGTTCCACACATTTGTGGGGCATCTCTGGCAGGATGTTCTATGCTCTCCTAAGCGCTGGGTTGTGTGGAAGATGCTTTCTGTGCTCAGGAGAGAGGATAAATCAGCAGGGAATAAATTCGAAGGAGAGAAAAGGGGCTGAATGGTGTTGTAGGTAGTCACAGCGCATGGGTGGAGAACAGAGAGCTTGAAAGGAAAATGCTTGTTATGAATGACAGAGAGACTCACTCACATCACTTCTGTAGGATCCATTTCCTGCAAAACCTCCCATGTCAATTTCACAACCTTTTTGAACAAAGTCTTGAGATGTTCTTATCCTTCCATAAAAATGTATCGCACCATGTTCAGTTTTCATTGCATCATCTGTAGACACTGCCATAGTTCTGTTTTTTTTTTTGGCTGCACTGGTTTTAGTTGCAGAATGTGGGATCTAGTTCCCTGACCAAGGATCAAACTTGGACCCCCTGCATTGGGAGCACAGAGTCTTAGCCGCTGGACCGACCACCAGGTAAGTCCCTGCTGCTGTGGTTTAAAAAGTCAGTGTCACATCTATATGTTTATTGTGACATTTCTTTTTTCTTTTTCTTTTTGTTTTTAAGCTTTTTATTTTGTACTGGGATCTTCCCATATGGCACAGTGGTAAAGAGTCTGCCTGCCAATACAGGAGAACTGGGTTTGATCCTTGGGTCGGGAAGATCCCCTGGAGTAAGAAATGGCAGCCTGCTCTAGTACTCTGGCCTGGAAAATCCCATAGACAGAGGAGCCTGGCGGGCTACAGTCCACAGAGTCACATACGAGTTGGACATGACTGAGCACACACACACTACTACTTATAGCGAATTAACAATGTTGTGATAGTTTGAGGTAAACAGCAAAGGGACTCAGCCATACATATACATATATCCATTCTCTCCCAAACTCCCTTCCCATCCAGGCTGCTACATGACATTGAGCAGAATTCCCTGTGCTATTATGTGTGACATTTCTATCCATCTTTATTTATTTGCTAGATTTGAGGTTGCATTATAATTTTGAGGACTTTTTTTTTTAGTTCTCTTTGATGGGATAGTTATCCCACATATATTACTTTTATGCGTGTTGTATTTGAGCTCATAGAATTCTTTTCTCTATCTTTTAATAAAGTGTTGTTTAAAAAAGTAAAATTAAAAAAAACAACCTCCGATGTCATGAATCCATGAGCTTTAGGGGGATGAGGGGTTTGGGGAAAAAGATATGAAGTGAGGATGTTGAGCGTCCGTTGATAAGCCCCTTGGTAGTGAGTGCATAGGGAACACTTCTCCTTAAGGAGAAGTGTTTAGCCGACTACTGACTCAGGATTAGAGGAGAGACAAGGACCCTCCTGCATCAGCAGTGACAAGTGATAGTACACCAGTGTCACTGCAGGGGAATGCCATCTGGAAGGTGATCAAATCCTTTAAACATATCTAGACAGTTTAGTGAAGCATTTTAATCTTTGAGAATCTCCTCTGAATAAAAACCCTAATAGGGAAAAAAACACTTCCAAACAAGGATGTTCACCACAACATTGTTTATAACAGAGAAACAATGAACACTCCCGTCATGCAGTGGGGGAAGACAGCTATCCGCAAAACAGACATTTGATAGAATTAGGTTTGGCTATTTTCCTGGAGAAGATCATCAGTCGTGCTTTGTAGAATCCATTCACCCATTCAGCTGTGCATTGTAGTTCATCCTACAGGTTTCCTGGGAGTAATCCCCCAGTTCGCCCATAAATAGAGGTTAAAGGGTTGCCTTGACAGTGTACAGCCCTGGTTAGGGGCTTGGATTTTCCCAGAGTGGGGTCTCTATTTGCCTTGATGGTGTTCCAGGGCTGCGCTCCAGGAGGGAGGATCATGGGAGCAACACTGCTGGTCATGGTCTAAATCCTCTCTCCTAGGACTGATATGTGATGAAGGTCACTAAAGGACATTTTAGACATTCTAAAGTATATTCCTACACTGAATTACAGTGGCAAAACTCTATCCAGCTTGAAGTCCTTGCTCTATTGGTTGATGTCATCAGCCTGTCCTGAGTGACGGTGTGAAGTCTGTATGTGTCAGGGAGGATGTGGCTGAGTGCAGTGTGCATCTTGGGATGAAGGGTCTTCCTGATGGAACACCAATCCAGCTGGCCGCGGCACAGGTGGTAGCTGCACTTCTCGGGACAGGGGTCTGTTGTGAGGTTTCAGGTACTGAGGACCAGGTACTGCTGCCCGGGGTCCCAGCCACATGCAGAGCGAGGGCACAGGGCTTTCTGTTCTGCTTCCTTCAGCCATCCCCTGCCTCCATCTATAACCCCCAGCTTGGTTTCTCCTTCCTTTACTCTTCCTTTAGATTTATTATGACATTCTTGCTTTTTGTGAATTCTTATATGCTGCTTTAAGTTCCTTCTGTAGTGAGCATCACACTAGCAAATAAGTAAATAGATCAATGCTTGCTCCTTTGAAGAAATGCTACAACAAAACTAGACAGTGCCATGATCATGGATCGGAAGAATCAATATAGTGAAAATGAGTATACTACCCAAAGCAATCTACAGATTCAATGCAATCCCTATCAAGCTACCAACGGTATTTTTCAGAGAACTAGAACAAATCATTTCACAATTTGTATGGAAATACAAAAAACCTTGAATAGCCAAAGAAATCTTGAGAAAGAAGAATGGAACTGGAGGAATCAACCTACCTGACTTCAGACTATACTACAAAGCTACAGTCATCAAGACAATATGGTACTGGCACAAAGACAGAAAAATAGATCAATGGAACAAAATAGAAAGCCCAGAGATAAACCCACACACCTATGGACACCTTGTCTTTGACAAAGGAGGCAAAAATATACAATTGAGAAAAGATAATCTTTTTAACAAGTGGTGCTGGGAAAACTGGTCAGCCACTTGTAAAAGAATGAAACTATAACACTTTCTAACACCATCACAAAAATAAACTCAAAATGGATTAAAGATCTAAATGTAAGACCAGAAACTATAAAACTCCTAGAGGAAAACATAGGCAAAACACCCTCTGACGTAAATCATAGCAGGATCCTCTATGACCCACCTCCCAGAAAAATGGAAATAAAAGCAAAAATAAACAAATGGGACCTAATTAAACTTAAAAGCTTTTGCACAACAAAGGAAACTATAAGCAAGGTAAAAAGACAGCCTTCAGAATGGGAGAAAATAATAGCAAATGAAGCAACTGACAAAGAATTAATCTCAAAAATATACAAGCAGCTCATGCAGCTGAATTCCAGAAAAATAAACGACCCAATCATAAATGGGCCAAAGAACTAAACAGACATTTCTCCAAAGAAGACATACAGATGGCTAACAAACACATGAAAAGATGCTCAACATCACTCATTATCAGAGAAATGCAAACCAAAACCACAATGAGGTACCATCTCATGCTGGTCAGAATGGCTGCTATCAAAAAGTCTACAAGCAATAAATGCTGGAGAGGGTGTGGAGAAAAGGGAACACTTTTGCACTGTGGTGGGAAGGCAAACTAGTACAGCCACCATGGAGAACAGTGTGGAGATTCCTTAAA
The DNA here is from genome assembly GCA_024291935.2 of Okapia johnstoni. Classification (NCBI taxonomy): domain Eukaryota; kingdom Metazoa; phylum Chordata; class Mammalia; order Artiodactyla; family Giraffidae; genus Okapia; species Okapia johnstoni. The sequence continues at coordinate 54,366,490 of CM044309.1, forward strand.
AAACTGAGAATAGAACTGCCATATGACCCAGCAATCCCACTGCTGGGTATACACACCAAGGAAACCAGAGTTGAAAGAGACACGTGTACCCCAATGTTCATCACAGCACTGTTTACAGTAGCCAGGACATGGAAGCAACCTAGATGTCTATCAGCAGACGAATGGATAAGAAAGCTGTGGTACATATAAACAATGAAATATTACTCAGCTATTAAAAAGAATGCATTTGAATCAGTTCTAATGAGGTGGATGAAACTGGAGCCTATTATACAGAGTGAAGTAAGTCAGAAAGAAAAACACCAATATAGTATATTAACACATATATAATGGAATTTACAAAGATGGTAACAATGACCCTATATGCAAGACAGCAGAAGAGATACAGATGTAAAGAATAGACTTTTGGACTCTGTGGGAGAAGGCAAGGGTGGGATAATTTGAGACAATATCATTGAAACATGTATCTTATCATATGTGAAACAGATCACCAGCCCAGGTTCAATGCATGAGACAGGATGCTCAGGGCTGGTGCACCCTAGCACTCCTTAACTTCTAAATAACAGGATCAGATGGGAACTTCTGGTCTCATCCTCCACTGGGCGTGAGTGCAGAGACTTGACAAGTACTCATCAAGTATTTGCATCCATAAAGTTTAAAAACTGGTGTCTCACTATAGGGCTTCCCTGGTGGCAGAGTGGTAAAGAATCTGCCTGCAGTGTAGGAGACATAAGAGACGTGGGTTTGTTCCCTGAGTCAGAAAGATTCCCTGGGGAATGGAATGGCAACCCACTCCAATATTCTTGGCTGGGAAATCCCATGGACAGAAGCCTAGCAGGCTACAGTCTATGGGATTGCAAACGAGTCGGACACGACTTAGCGACTAAACAACATTAACATCTCAACATAACCTCCATAAACCAGATACTTGTAGAATTAACTGCAATATCTTCTAACATCAGTGGTTTACAGGTCTATCTTAACACTTTGGGATTGTTTATTTAGCTTTGTTCTCTGCAAAGATTAAAGTATTTCAGAGCCATCTATGGGTCTGCCTGGGAGCTGATTTAGATGGAGGAGAAGAGACAGAAATGATACTTCTTCCCCATAAGAGGTGGAAAAATCCAGTCACCCAAATCACTGCATTCTCATCACCTGTTGTTTCCCCAGTGGGGATGTGTGCAGAAAATAGAAACCACGCTAACTACCTAAACTGTTAGTTGCTCACCTCACCACAGTGAAGAACTCAGACTTCCCAGATGGCACTAGTGGTAAATAACCCCCCTGCCAATGCAGGAGACATAAGAGACACAGGTTCGATCCCTGGGTCGGGAAGATCCCCTGGCGAAGGGCATGGCAACCCATTGCAGTATTCTTGCCTGGAGAATACAAGGGACAGAGGAGACTGGAGGGCTATAGTCCATGGGGTTGCAAAGGGTCAGACATGACTGAAGTGACTTGGCATGCACAGTGAAGATTGACAACAAAGGTAGAAGAAGCCCTTCTGAGAAGCACCAAGGCCTCAGTTTCACTCCAGATATTTGGGTTTCTGGAAAAAAACCACAGCCAGAGTCATACTCTGAGGACAGCAGTGAGAAAAGTTTGGGTCCCTTTTGAGAGGAGTCTTCCAGGAAGTGGAATCACTTTTAGTGCATCTTTGTTAAAACTAAAATATGTTTGACATACGGTACATGGTGCTGTGCTCAGTCGTGTCCGACTCTTCGCAGCTCCATGCACTGTAGCCCGCCAGGCTCCTTTGTCCATGGGATTTCCCAGGCAAGAATACTGGAGTGGGTTGCCATTTCCTTTTCCAGAGCGTCTTCCGCTCCTAGGGATCGAACCCACTTCTCCTGCTTGGCAGGCAGATTCTTTACTGCTGAACTGCCTGGGAAGCCCATATCTGGCATATAACATTGTAGGAATTTAAACTGTACAACTTGTTAATTTGACAAATTTATGTATTTACATTTGTATCACTATAATGTAATTACCATTGTCTCTTACAAATGATGCTAGAGATTAAATTAAGTTATCCCTGGGCATGAATGAGAATGACATTTCCAGCAAATGGTGAGGAGCTACCTGTGGAGTCTGTGTGTAAAGAGAAACACTTAAAATAGCTGAAGAGGCAAAGTGGGGTCAAACTGAGAAACCCCAATAGTACTGAGACAACTGGACTTAGTCCTGCAGATAAAAGAGCTTTCTAAGCAGAGGATGTCTTTATTAGGCTAACTCTAGCTGTCTAAGAAACCCACACAAAAAATGTGCAATAGCACAAATACAAGAATAGTTTAATTTTGATCATGTAAATAGGCTCAAGAGCTCTTGTTTTTTAAGGGGAGTTGGGGGTTTTGGTCCATGCAGTCATTCAGGACTCAGACTGACTGGGGCTCTGCCATCTTCATTGCATGATGTTCAAGGTCATCTCTGCATTTGGCAGAAAAGGATGAAGCGTGGAAGAAACAGGAGAGGCTCTGTGGGCTGGATTGGAAATGAGTGACACATGTCACCTCTGCACATGGACACAGCTAACATCAAAATAGGGAGGGAGGCTTAGCCTGGTAGTTGTCCAGGAATAAAAGGAAAGCCATAGAATGGACATAACTAGATTTGCCTTCTAGGAAAATGATACCAGTGGTGGGGGAAGAATGTCCTGGAAAGAAGCACCTTCCTGGGACCGTGGATGAGCATGGGTACTGGGATGTGTTAGGAGTTCAGACGGTGGATGATGGTGGTTTGGGCAGGCCCTGAAGGTAGGGTGGGAAAGGGATCCTCATGGGGGTTTGTAAAGGGCTATAACTACAGGGATGGCAGGGACCTTAGAGTCTGGATTCCTGCATGATGTGTGGGTGGGGGTGTAGTACAGAGCATGGAGACTGGTCAGCAAGGGGACCACCCAGTGACTCCATGGGACTGGAACTCTAACAGCTGAACATCCCGCTCAGATGGAGAAAGCTGATGTTTGGGATTTAACCCAACGTGGAACAGACAGTGAGAAGGACAAGAGCCCTGAGTCCCAGACCAGTGGTATGATGTTTACAGGCCACTGAGGACCTGGAGCTGTGCTGGCCACCAGGGGTGAGTGCTGGACTGCAGGAGGCCCCCTGAATCGAGATACCCCAAGTCACATCATGTATCATTCTTGCCTGGGTTCTTAGGATGGAGTCCTGAGCAGCTTCTGATCGTATCATCTGTTCAGCCAAGGGTCAGAAAGTATTGTGCAGTCTCTGGAAACTCGCTCAACATTTTTAGCCTTTGCCACTAATTTATTTAGATGTGTTTCATCTTCTCACTTATTTAAATGTCAGTGGCAGGAGCTGGGCACCCAGAGTGCTGCGCCAGCCTCCCCTGCCATTCAGGACATTCAGAGTGTGGCCAGCAGGCTTGCTGTTTTCTGTGTCTTCTTGTTCTGAAGCCATCCTTCCTCTTCTGCTCTGTCTTTTCTTTTTGTTGCTTTAAATGCTAGCTATTCAGTCATGAGGACACTTATTTCAAACACCTTCACAAAATGAACTGTAGAAACCATAGAGAGGCCTTTGTTGGGGACCTCATGGTCCACTCCATCAATCTCAGGGGGATGGAAATCAGGAAGTCAGAAGATGCAGGGCTCTTCCCAAGTGGAATTGTAATAGGCTTGGTCTGCCTTTCAGGAAGAGGGAGCAAGCTGGTCATGGACAAATATTTCTGTCTTTCCTACAGCAATATGTTGAAAGCTTGACCCCCAATATAATGATATTTACAAGTTGTTCCACCTTTGGGAGGTGATCAAATTCAGGTGAGGTCATGAGGGTGGGGCGCCCATGGGGGTTAGTGCCCTTGCAAAGAGAGTAAGAGACCAGAGATCACTCTTTCCACCCTATGAGGACAGTGAGAAAATAGCCATCTGCAAGCCAGGAAGAGTGTCCTTCTCAGGAATGGAATCACCCTGGTCTTGGACTTCTAGGACTGTGGGAAGTCAATGTCAGCTATTAAACCTGCCTGATCTGTGGTATTTGGTTGTAGCAGCCTGAGCTAAGACATTCATGTAAGCCCAAATCTATCCAAATGGAGTAACTGCTGTGTGTGTGTGTGTGTGTGTGTGTGTGTGTGTGTGTGTGTAGGAGGAGCGGTTGTACAGAGAAATGAGAACAACAGCCCACACACCTAGAATGATTTGTGTGTGCCCTGTGTGTGCACAGAGCTGGACTTCCAGCCACGGGGATGTGATCCAGAACCAGCAGAGCATGGAAGGGAGATGCGGATGAGCCATCACCATGGCGACCCCGCTCAGATCCCTGTCTCCAGGATCCAAGGCCACCATGTCACCACAAATGAAACAGGTACAGGGATCTTAGCACAGATTTCATGCAGCTGAGTGATGCTGCCATCACAAGGCTGAGTGAGCTGCCTGCCCAACATGGACCAAATGCAGTTCAGCTGCTCAGTGATGAAACAACACTATGTGTATCTAATGTCATGGCCATATTGCAAATATATAGATATGAACATAATAGATAAGAACAGATACAGATATAGGTATGGGTTTAGATACGGGTAAAGATGCACCTACAGATGCAGAAGTAGATGTACATGTACCATGATTCTCAGCAAAGTTTTTACTTCTCACTGTATTTTAAACTACATCTTAGTGTTCCTCTGATCCCTAAATGAAAAGCAAAAGAAAGATCTTAAAATTTCTTATTGACTCCATCAATTTTGCATGAACAATGTTCATTTTCCTGAATGATAACAACTTTGTAGAAGTTCGGAAGGTGGAACATTAGAAAACTTTTACAGTGGTATCTATTTCTAAGATCATGGCAAGCAGTCCCATCACTTCATGGCAAACAGATGGGGAAACAATGGAAACAGTGACAGACTTGATATTTTCAGGCTTCAAAATTCCTGTGGATGATGACTGTAGCCTTGAAATTAAAAGATGCTTGCTCCTTGAAAGAAAAGCTATGACAAACTTAGACAGTGTATTAAAAAGCAGAGACATCACTTTGCTGACAAAGGTCTGTGTAGTCAAAGCTGTGGTTTTTCCAGTAGTCGTGTATGGATGTGAGAGTTGGACCATAGAAGGCTGAGTGCCAAAGAATTGACACTTTCAAACTGTGGTTTTGGAGAAGACTGAGAGTCCCTTGGACAGCAAGGATATCAAACCAGTCAATCCTAAAGTAAATAAACTCTATTCATTGAAAAGACTGAAGCTGAAGCTCCAATACTTTGGCCACCTGATGTGAACAGCCGACTCATTGGAAAAGACCCTGATGCTGGGAAAGATTGAAGGCAGGAGGAGAAGGGGATGACAGAGGATGAGATGGTTGAATGCCATCACTAACTCAATGGACATGAGTTTGAACAAGCTCTGGAAGACAGTGAAGGATGGGAAAGCTTAGTGTGCTGCTGTCCATGGGGGTCACAAAGAGTTGGTCATGACTTAGGGACTGATCAACAACAACAGATCAACAACAATAACAACAACAAGATGCCACAGCAGATTCCACACCAGGTTCTTGTAAAATTGTAGAGCTGGAGGATTTCTTTATGGTCTCCCCAGGAGTTACACCAACGTAGGGCAGTTTACTGTGCCAGGTAGATGTTAGTTTTTCTGTTTTTAAACTGAGCTTTCAAAATTCCAATGTTAGCTCACATAATGCATAGTACAAAAAAGACTGAATTTTTACCTTCTAAGATCAAGAACAAAACAATGGTGTCTGTTCTTTCCACTTCTGTCCTGAATTAGAGGTCCTAGCCAGTACAGTTAGGCAAGAAAAATGGAATAAAAGTCATCCATTTTGAAAGGAAGTAGTAAAACTTTTCCACTTGCAGATGATGTGATATGGTATATAGATATGTATACAGAAAACACTAAGGAATTCACCGAAAAGACTATTAGAGCTAATAAGCAAGTTCAGTAAGGTTTAAAGTTACAGCATAAATATGTAAAAATCAATTGTATTTCTATACACAGCAATAAACAAAACATGAAAGTAAGAAAATAGCTTTACCTACAAGAGTATCAAAAAGAATAAAACACTTAGCAAGAAATTTATCAAGAGAAGTGTAAAATTTTGAACACCATAAAACATTACTGAAAGAAGTGAAACAAGGCCTAAATAAATGAAAAGGCATGTTCGTGGATTAGGAATTTCAGTGTTGTTAAGATGGCATCACTGACTCAATGGACATGAGTGTGAGCAAACTCTCGGAGACAGTGAAGGACAGGGAATTCTGGGCGCTGCAGTCCAGGGGGTCGCAAAGAGTTGGACATGACTGAGTGAATGAACAAGATGGCAGTACTAAGCAGGGTGATCTGCAGATCAAGCACATCAAAAATTCCTGGCTTCTCTGCAGGAATTGACAAGTTGATCCTAAGTTTCATATGGAAACTCATGGAATCCATAATAGCCAAAATAGTCTTGGATAAGAACTAAGTTGGGGGACTCACAGATCCCAATTTCAAACCAAAGCTACAATGATCAAGGTAGTGCGGCATGGACATGAAGATAGACATATAGATCAATAGAATTGATAGAGAGTCTGGAACAAAATCCCTCTCTCCATCATACCTGGATTTCAACAAGGGTGCCAAGACAATGCAACAGAGAAAGCATATTCTTTTCAACAAAGTTACCTGGACAGCTGGATATTCACATGCAAAGGAATGTGGTTGGACCCCTACTTTATGCTAAGTACAAAAATTAAGTCAAAGTGAATAAAAAACCTACATGTCAGGGCTCAAACTATAAAACTCTCAGGAGAAAACATGGATGTAACCTTTGTGACCTTGAATTTGGCAATAGTTTCTTAGTTATGACCCCAAAGCAAAATTTTGCAAATTATATATATCTGATAAGGGACTTGTATCTATGATACATATATAAGAATTCCTACAACTCAATAATAAATATACAAACCCAGTGTAAAAATGGGCAAAAGATGTGTTCTCCAATAATGATATCAAATAACCAATTAAGCACATGCAAAGATTCTCAATACCCTTAGTCATTAAAGAAACATTAATCAAAACCATTAGCAACACCCACACAACCCAGAATGGCCATGATAGAAGTTAATAACAAGTGCTGGTGAAGATGTGGGGAAATTAGAACTATCATGTACTGCCAACGGGAATGTGAAATGGTGCAGATGCTTTGGAAAACAATCCAGAAGGTAGGGTTACCAAATGATCTAGTTAATTCCACTCTGCAGAATATACCCATGAGAAAGGAAAGCGTACTCTACACGCTAAAACTTGTATATGAATATTTACAGCAGCACTATTCATAGATGTCCATTGGCTGGTGAAGGGATAAATAAAATAGGGTGTGTCTCTAGGGGCTTCTCTGGTGGACAGTGGTTAAGACATAGCACTTCCAGTGCAGGGGGCATAGGTTCCACCCCAGGTCAGAGAACTAAGACCCTGCATGTCACTTGTGCAGCCAAAATTATATCCAAACAGTGAAATATCATTCAGTGATACAAAATAATGTCCTCATACATGCCACAGCATGGATGAATCTTGAAAATATACCAAGTGAAAGAAGCCGGTAACAAAGGACAAGATATTGTACGATTATTATGAAATGTTCAAAATAGGCAAATTCATAGTGATAGGAAGTAGATTAGGAGTTATCTGGGCCCGAAGAAGGGAGTCAGCTGCGGGGGGGTGGTGTATGGAGGCTGACTGCTAGTGGTTATGGCATTTCTTTGGAGGGTGATAAAAATGCTCAAAAATTGTGATAATGGTTGCATGACTGTGAACACATTGAACATTAAATTGCACAATTTAAACAGGTGACTAATTTGGTATGTCCTTTATATTTCAGTAAAGCTGTTCTTTTATAATTTGTCAATAGTAGGTGATTGTTTATTTCATTGTCAATAATATCAATCAAGTTACTGAAATTAATCAAGCGTCTGATCTACCAGCTAGAAATCCACGTTATTATTACCCTGGAAACATTTGCATCTTGTGTGGGTTCACTAGTGGAATGACTCAGAGCTCAGGAAAGGGCTTATTTCACACGGCGGAGTCAAAGTACTGTCCACTCCCAAGGTGGGTATTCTTAGATTGCATATCCTTGGCTCCTAATTTGCATTGGAATATTACCTTTAATTTTTTTTTAGGTATCTTCTTAAATTTATTCATAACATGAAACCATTATGAGTTCTATTGGAGTGTGTGTATGTATATGAGTGTGCTCATTTGCTTCAGTCATATCTGACTCTTTGAGAACCTATGGTCTGTAGCCCACCAGGCTCCTCTGTCTATGGCATATGGGATTCTCCAGGCATGAATACTGGAGTGGGTTACCATGCCCTCCTCCAGGGCATCTTCCCCACCCAGGGAACGAACCCGCGTCTCCTGAGGCTCCTTCATTGCAGGCAGATTCTTTACTGCTGAGCCACCTGGGAAGCCCTTTATTGGAGGGCTTTAAATATCACAGTGAAATTTTGCACTAGGCACTTAGATTATTTACATGCCAAACTGTTTCAAAACATGAATAAGTTGATAGCCCACATGCTAGGAAGGACAGTGAGTCTAAGTGTAAACCATCCCTCCCCTCATAGGAAACGGAACTGTTTGTAAAGTTAAGTGAAAGTGAAGTGAAATTAAAGTTGTTCAGTCATGTCTGACTCTTTGCGACACCATGGACTATACAGTCCATGGAATTCTCCAGGCCAGAATACTGGAGTGGGTAGCTTTCCCTTCTTTAGGGTATCTTCCCAACCCAAGGATCGAACCCAGGTCTCCCACACTGCAGGCAGATTCTTTATCAGCTGAGCCGCAAGGGAAGCAAAAAGTCAGGTTGGAAAGCATTTAATATTGTCCCTGACCCAAGCAGGAGGTGGGCTGCTTGTTTTGGTGAACAGAGACTTAGAGGCTGGATGGGTTCTATCCTGGGCCCGGCCTCCAGGTCCTTGGAAGGCATTTGGCTAGAAGGAAGTCTGTGGACAGGGAAGAGGGTGGGATTCTGGTCCCTCTCAGAAAACCGAGACATGGAATGGTGGGGGCAAAGGGTCTCCAGCCATTCCCTGAGGCCCTGGTAGAGGAGAAGACTGGGGTCCTTCATCTCATATCATACCCTCCTCTGTTCAGAGAGCCTGGTGCAGTGGCTGTGAGGTTTGTTCAGTGTTGAAAGGATGGGAAAAGTTTTTAATTCTTAAAAAAATTTATACAGTTGTCCTTTTTTATGACATAACCTCTTATCAATCAATGCCTTTTTTTTTTCTATTATGGACACAGATTCTAGTTTGCTCTAAGATGCTACTGCCGTGGTGGCTTATTCTTTGAAAAATAAATCGATTCAAAGTTTAAAATGTTGCCATGTGGTTCGGCCCTACAAACAAACGAGAAGCATGATCTTCATTCTGTCACTAGTTTGTTGAAAAATACGACCAAAGATGTTTTAAAAATAGCCTCCAGGTAAATAATTGGAGGCAAGATTGTTGCTGCCGATTTTTTGTCCCGTTTTCTAAAAACTCCCACTTGTCTTGGCAGTCTGGGGTCGTCCCTTTCTGAGGTAAAAGGGCTTGCTGCACAGTTTGAAGGATCTATTGTTTTTTTCCATGATTTAATTTCTTTGATATGGTTAGGAGTGAGAAGCAGATTGAGGATCCGCTAGGAGTCCGGATGAAAGGAGGCACATGAAAAAATTCCCTGAAGAGCTGGACATGACCTGCAGAGGGATCAAAGCCTGGTGTGAGAGGCAGGGGTGGAGTTGCAGGGGTGGGGGCACCGGGCTGGGAACCCAGGACCATTCATTCCTGGCAGCATCCAGCTCCCCTAAGCTCCACCCAGAAGTGTGGTCGCCTTTGTCATTTTAATTGGTCTGTGTTTGTGAAGTGGGGCCTCTATTTACTTATAGCTTGGGGCTTGTGTTTACCAAGCCTGGTGGAGGCCAAGTGACAGGGCTCCCGCATGCTCTCCCCCTGTATCTTGAGGCACTTTGCTTTTCAGTATCTGTGCCTGTCTAATTCGTGAGCTTCTGTGAAGCAAGCACAGGAGGGTACGAGGCCTACAGGGAGGAATTACACCTAATTACTCAAATAATTGCTAGGCTGTTGCCTTCTTAGTCACTGAAAATAATTTCCAGGTCCCTGGCTTTTATAGATAGTCTTCTGGAGGCAGGAGGACACAGCCCCCTTTTCAACTCAGCCCATTCACTCACAAAATCAGAACACTCGAGCCTGCAAAATTAATAAGCACCACTTCCATTACATATATTTTAGGTTGTTGTTGCCGTGGCGATAAAGTCAGGGACATTGAATCTCCTCTGTTGAGCCATTGTTATCATCCCTGGCCATCTGCTGCTGAGGAGTGATACTCCATCTCATTTGCATGATGACTGATATATGGGAGGTTTGGAAGGACATATGCCACGGCAATCATGTGATGAAAATTAAAGTGAAAGTTTTGGGCCCAGAGCCGAAAAAAAATCTGTGTATGCGCATGAGGCTGTTGATGTGCAAATGTGAGTCATATTGAGAAGGTCTGAATAGGGAGGTGTGACGTAAAGAGGGGACACAAGGCAGGTGCTTATCTCTCTGCAGTCAAAGGCACTGGATGTCATATCATGGGAACTACCTTCCAAAGAAACAGCTTTAGTGTTTCCGTTCAGCACACAAGGGAGGAGAGGAATATAAGTTTTGGAAGCGAACAAAAAAGTAAGTTGAAAACTTTGGAACTGCGTTACTGCCAGCATGAAGGTTTAAGTCACTCAGCATTTTAGTAAGTTTCTGTGTTTTAAGTCGTTATGTTGAGTTTTGTTCCTGGGGGGAAAAATGATACCACTAAAGGTTGAAGTTTGGAAGTATGTAGATGGTTTTTCTGATGTTTGTTTGGAACTTCGGTTTCTGGTTTCTGCTGTGGTAGATACTTGGTCAACATTTTAAATGCCCTTTCTGTCTCTCTTTTTTAAATTTTTGCAAAAAAAAAAAAGGTTTTTGGATCTTCATGGAGAAGGATTTCAGGATAAAATATCTTGGTGCAATTGCATTTGTACTGCATCAGTATTGCCTTTGTTCATATACATTTTGAAATGTGCAAATTTGCAACAGAATATTTGATATGAAATGATACTTGGTACACTTCTTTCTCTGAAATAAAGTAAAGTGAAATAATTTCTAAGATCACAAAAACTGTCCTTGAGACTGCAAATCTGACATCTCACTAGGATGGAGGAAATCTTTTCTGGGGAAGCGGTGGGCAGGCGGGGGGGGGGCGGTAAGTGGGTTGTCAGCACAACAATATAGATTATTTTTATAAACAAATAACCAATATCAAAGATGTTTCATATTTTTTTTGGAAAATCAGAAATTCCAGTCATGTTTACACATAAGGGAAAGAGTTTGTCTGAAGTCCCAGAGATATTTAAAATGATAAATATGGTCTTTATAATCTTGTCTTTAAATATTTAGAGAATTGAATCAGAGCAGCCTTCTTAAAAAATGAGACAGTTCATTTTTTTTATAAATGCAGATATCAGGAGACTCTTTAGAAAGTTCAAGAGTGATATTAGAAAAGGCTGAAGAAGGAGAAAGACTTAATATGAACCTTGAACAAAATTTTGCTGAAGGATGAGTTCAATGAAATATTACTAAAAGAGAGAGAAAATTTTCAAATACCTTGATAAACAATCTTTTGCCTCATGTTCCTTTCATCCTAACAAGGCATTTATTAAACATGCTTTTGGTACATGTGGAAATAATAGATGTCTTCTAAAGAGGTATAGTGAGATTTTCTCTTTCAATTTCAAAGAACAAAGCAGCTAATAGGCAAAGTGTGTAAAATAACTTCTCCAATTTTTTTTAATGAAAGTGGCTTATTGTCAGAAAAGTTATACCAACTCTTACCTTATGCAATAACTAGCACTGCAAAACTCAAGAGAAAAGAATTGATGAAGAAATCTTAAGCATAATTGTGTACACTATCCTTATGTTAGGAAAAAAGTAAATAAGAACCAGGAGACCATCAAATTCATAGTCTAAAATAAAGCTGAAATTAGACTTTCCTAACTTTTCCCCTTGCAAGTATCATCTGCATATTATCCTACTTTTATGCGTGTAACCTAAGATTACCAGTGATCTCTTTTCTCCTTATTCTAAATATTCAATTACTCACTGGTGATTATTGTGGCCTTCTTGGCTTACTTCAATATTAAATTAATATAGATTTCTTGTGCCAAATTAGCGGAAATCACTGTTGCACATAAGAGTGATTCACTCTTTTTTAGTTGTATTTATGTTATAGAAGCTGCATCATTTTAAGCATAAAAGCTTTTATATTTTAAATATGGACATACTGCACCTTGGAGAGTATAAGGTAGTTGTATTTAAAACCTTTTTAAGTACATTGGAAATTTTATGGAGATTCTAATTTAGTTATGGTTAAAGGAGTCTTTTTTTTTTTTAAGAGTGGCCATTGCTATTCTGCTATAACATCAACCAGTAAGTTTTAAAGTTTCTTGGTTCTTCTTAAGACGTTTTAAGTACAAATGAAGAGTGGAAATGCTTGGAGCTGTCCATGGTAGCATGCTCTTTAAAAAGTTAGATGTTATAAAATGTATATCTACATACTCTGTGTAATTGGCCTTATTACAATTTTAAAAGGTCAAGATTAAATTCTTATTAGGTAAATTAACTGGGTATATATAGTAATTATTTGCAGATAATGTAACAACCTTACTCTTACAATTCAATTGCAAAACTTTAAGCTTCCATAATGTAATAAATGTTTCAGTTGCAGCTTTAAAATATTTATGAGTAAGTAAACAAAAATCATAAGCTATTAGTAATGTAATTATTTAGGTTTACATTAACAGAAAAGCACAGTGCAAATAGTTTCCATGGTAGTAGGACCATTCAAACAAACATCAAAAAACGTAACTTGTATGACTTTACTGCTCTTGAAATTAATTCCTGTCCTTATGTGACCTGCCATGTCTGCTATAGAAATCTAAAAGATCATAATTGTTTGATATGAAATGCAAAAGGAATAGTTAAATTGAAAGTTTAACATCATGCAATTCAAAATCCCAAGCGGTATATAAACATTAAAAGAAACTTTGGACTGCTAATCCTAGGAAATGAGTTTTATGGATTGAATTCAACAAGGCTTCAGAAATGGTTCCATCTGCTGCCTAGCAGCTGGTGAAAGGATAAATTTAATTCATTAATTCATTTGGAAAAAACGATCCGAAGTAGTAAAGACTTCATTGCTCATAATGCATAGAGGTGAAAACACAAACTGAAATCTGGTCCAATTGATCATCCAAGATAATGAGCCACATTTTGTCTTCCCTCTTTTGGTAAAGGTCTTAGTGATGGAGTCAATACGGTGTTGATTTTTATGAGAATAACCAATCATTCCCAATCATTTCAATGATAAAAATGAAAAACTCAGGGAAATTTAAAGTAATTTGCATTTTTTAATCTAGGGAACATTAGAAATTATACATGTTCTCATTTTGTGTGTGTGTGTACATGGGTAGCAGTGTGTGTCTATGCTTATAATATATACATATTTATTCTCTAAATCATATATATCCTGAATCACTCCAATGAACTACCTGTATTAATTGGTATCCTCCCATTTGTCAAAATATTCAAACTTCCTTAGTCCTTAAGATTAATGTAAGCATCCTTCAGATTCAGGAGTCATTTTTACTCAAAAGTTGCAAGGTTCAAAATAACACTTGTTTTGTTTTCTCCTCTTTCTACACTTCAAACCAGTTGCTCCAGCCTCTGTTTTTACTCACAGGCTGCAAAGGACTTCAAAGATAAAAAGTTGTACTTGAAGTTGTCTTTTCCCAGCATCTCTTCTCTGTTAATCTTGCTGACATAGGACATGGAAAAAAGATTCAGTTGGCTTCATGGCACAGAACTTTTAGTATCTTTATATAAACATGATAGAGGTTTGATGCTTAGTTTCTTGAATTGTTTAAATTTAACCAACATGGTGAGGTATTGAAAAAGTTAATGTGGTTGAATTCCCTTTAACTTATAATCATAATCATATTGGTGGATCTTTTCCCCATCTGCTGGCATTTTAATGGGAGCGAGTTTTCCTTCAGAAGTGTGGCGCTCACCTTCCCGGGAGAGGTAAATATGTCCTGGTGGACAGTGAATTGATCACGATAGAGATAAGGATGCTCCTGACCTGCTCAGAATCAGCATCCATTTGAGCCCCTCGTTTTGGATGGTGATTTCATGAATGGTTTTTGACTATTCTTTCTCTGTGGCCATAGCTCACTGTGGTGGGTTTGTTGGATTTGCTCTAAAGGTTCTGTTTGCACCCTGTGGGTTGGGTTAAGAATCAGGGTTTATGCATTTACTTGTACTGTTGCATTGTTTATACAGCTTTGGTTTAGTTTTGATCTTTTTTTTTTTGCCTTTTTTTTTTTTTTTTGCCTTTGAGGCTCTTCCACAGTGTCAGCTGCTGACTGATAGTAGGAAAAACGGCCTCATGGTGTGAATGAAAGGGACCTAGCGGTTGGTAAACAGAGATAAGGAATAAATAGAGCACAGGCAGAAGGAGATAGTTCTGTGGGCGCCCAGACTGCTGCCAGTCTGTTCAGGGGAGAGGCAGAGCCTGCCTTTTCCCAGATTAAATTAGTGTGCGAAATCTCCAGTGACCTCCTCTGCTTCTCCCCACACTCTGTGGCCAAGCTGAACAGCCTCTGCTGTAAAGTATTCGTGTTATCCAGGGACTGGCTGGACAATGGAGCTCTCCCTGATACTTATGGACAGCTGTCGTCATTCACCGTGCTGTCAGCATTTCATTTTTCAGAGGAGTTAAAAGGGTTTATACCTTGTCACAGAAAGAGGGCAGAAAGGCAACTTTGCCAGTCCTGAGGCTGCTCAGGCTGGTGGGGGGTGGTGGGTGGTAGAACTGGGGTGGGGGTGACATGAGAGTCCAGAGAAGCTGTGAAAGGGAACAGTGCTTTTGGATTCTGCTAATATGATTAAGTGAAGGCAGAAATTAAATTTCAAATCTGGGGTCCTTGCTCAGGAAAATATCTTTGATGCTGAAAGTTCTTTTTTTTTTTTTTAAATTAAGGTCACCCGTTCCAACCAGAGAATTCATCTCTGCCTGCTCTACCCTTGTTTTGGCTAAATATGCATGCATTTTATTACCTGCGAGTAACCACCCTTAAAACAGTGAGATTGCAGTATACCTCGGGAGTCTCATATTTTTTTTTCTTTCTTTTTTTTTTTTTTTAGTGATTTACTGCAAATATATTCAGCATTTGACTGATTAAATAGACCTTCGGCAACCTTGAGGGTCACTGTGTAGAGTATGTACATAGAAAATGCATCAGCCCATTGTACCCTGGCAGCTAATGAGATTGGTCGTTAAGTAAATGACACAAAGCCTACAAAAAAAGCTTAGCAGCTCACTAGAGTATCACAGAGTGTCCCTGCACACCACACAACGACACAAACACTGGACTACCCTGGCCCACCCCTGCTTTATTCTACATCACTGCTTCCCTGGTGTCAGCATGAGAGCAGAACAAAGGCAGGAGGTTCGGGTAAGTCAGTCTGGCAATTAAGCCCCAGGGAGAAGTTGGACAAATCTTAGCCTAACCGTGGCGAGGCAAGTCCGATTCTCGACAAGTAGGTCAGAATGAAGGGGTTTTGCTATCACTTCTGGAAATGTTGCTTCAGTGATCAAAGCTCTTCTGTGGCCATTCTGCTAGTTTCGTTTTTGCCATTTCATAAAAGTTTTTACATTTCAAAGTCGAGTGTCCTCCAGAAGGCAAGGGGACTTGAATTGGAGAGGCAGGCTGTTGGCTGGAGGAAGGGGGCTTTTGCGAGGGACGGCTGTTCAGGTGTATGTGAAGGTTTGCAAAACTTTCAGATGCATGAGGTAACTTTGATTTTAGTTAGTCCTGCTGCTTTTCAGAGAGAACGGAAACCGGGGTGTGAATGGGAGCACTGAAGTTGCTTCTTGTCAATATGACATTGTCCCGTCCGCTAGAATGTATTTAACATGTGTGAGATAACCATTTCCTCAATCAGTATCTTAAAAATCAATCAGTCAAACACAACAGAACAAGGAGATGAAAGCTCCTTTTTTTGTGTGTGTGCGTTCCTCTTCTCTTGAATCTGCAAATAAAATTATTGCTGTGAATCTGTAATGTTGAATAGGATTAGTGGTTATTTGCTTGCTGTACTTGAGGGGGAAAATCTAAGCTCTCTGACACTGAGCAGCACGGGGGTCCCGTGTCCCTTGAAAAACGCAGTTAGTATTGAGCTCTAACACTGCAGGATCCTTTTAGAGAAATATGGCAACAGGAAGTTGCCAGAAAGTCTTATCTGCCTTGCTGAAATGTCTGTCTGCCTTAGACGTGTGTACTCAGAGGCTGTTTAGTTCACGAGAGAATGACATTGTTACACGGCATTCAGGTAAATTCAGTATTTTATTCTAAGGACTGTCAGCTAAGTGGATTGTCAATAGTTTAATAAACCCTGATACTCTCATTGAAAACATTTTAAAAAGTATTGTTAAGTGTGATGTTTTAAAATAGTTAGACTCATAATATTGTCAGTATTCAATTTTTGAAGACATTGTCATTTAATATTAGAATAGCGTGTCATCTGTTCATGAATTAAAACTCACTACGTTACACAGAAACTGGTTTCCAAACTTGCATTATTTGCCCTGAAACATTTTTATTTATATAAGAATATGGAAATATTAGGATACAGAGTGTTTGCTTACTATTAGTATTCATGGGAGATTCATAATAGAAGTTTAGAATGGGATCTCACTGACCCAGAGGTCATATACTTTTTTTGTGTCTTGAAGTACTTTTCTCTTTCCAATGTGTTCTCAGCATTCATTTTCTTTATGAGTCATTTAAGACTATATGTGGATAGTATATAATATATACTATATACTATGAACTCTAAGTATTATTTTTATAGTAACCAGAATTTGGAAGGAAATAGATTTTGTGAAGAAAGTGGTCTAACAGTATCTTATTCTTTCAAGTAAGAAAGAGGTACTTTTATTTTACTCAATTCAGATATTTTGAATATATCATCTCATCACCAAGCCTTTAATGGGGTAGAAATCATGGAAAGCCAAGGCTGTCTGAAAGTGGCTACAACTGCCACTAACAATTCTAGTTTAAGGCAGAGTTATGCAAGTTAGGCAGTCAGTCTTTCTTTTGGACGTTGTAGATCCATGAGGTTCTCTTCTTGTACTGAACATTTTAAATTTGAATCTCATGTAGTATAGTTTGTTTTTTCTGTGGTTGCTTGTGTTCATCATGTTAACACAGGAATGAGATGTTCAGAAAACACACAGTCCTTTCGGATGGCTGTACGTGTCTGACTCCTGTCCTCCGCAGTGCAGCTAAGGTTGGGCAAGCGGGCCCAAGTCTGATACTCACATCACTGTGGATAAAACCGCGTGGGATTGCTTCCACAGAAATATAGTTGTCGCTCTTCCAAGCAAAATCGGGCTGCGTTGCAATTGAGATCAGAGGGCCTGAGTCATTACTTTTGCTTTATGGGAACTTGTTTGCCTCAGGATTGGTCTTGAATTTAAGAGATGTTTTTAAAAATCTAATATGAACATACACGAAGAAAATGCTTCTACCTGCTGTTTAACTTTCTTCTTCAAAAGAAATGGGAGGAACTTCATTTCTGTTGATAGAAGGAAACTTTGTGTTATTGAACTTTTACTCAGATTGATGTGAGAGAGAAGTGTTATAAGTTCAAAGGATGGTGTGGCTTGCTGTGGGTAGTGCGCAGGGCTCATTTCCAGTCCTAAGGAAAAGAACTATGACACGTTTGCTGGAGATGAGGCCATCTAAGTGCCGTGTGAGTGACACAGAGTAACCAGAGAGCCTGCTCTACTCCCTTCCCAAGTTCATATGTTTGAAACCTGGTTCTTCACTGACCAGATCTGTGTTCCTGGATAGTTATTTAGCTTTCCTGAGCCTCAGTTTCTTGGTCTGTTAGCTAGGGGGTGGGTGGATAAATCTTGCTCTTGTCATAACTTCTGTTAAAATTAAATAAGGTGATATAAGTATTTAAAAAGCTTTTCCTGCCTTAACTTTCCCCTGGAGCTTGAACCAGTGGGTGGACCTGCCAACATCACATGAAGATCCCTCCATGCTTGCCTCACCAGTACAGAACTCTTTCTCATGTTTTCACTTTCAGAGCCCTCAATTTTGTGAGAGTCCTTGAAAGATTGTGAAAAGTCCATTTTACGTGGCTGTGTGCTCATACCAAGTCTAAGGTAAACAAGTTAAAAATACCAAATGTATATTGATATATGTGATTTGATGGGCTTCTCATGCATAGTTTTATTAATAGCAATTAAATGTATGTTAAAATTTCATTACATTTGAACTTCAACTTTCTGTAAGCAGAAATACTGAATTTCATTTCATTTCAGAAAAGAATTTGAAATGAAATTCTGTATTTCATTCCCTAATTTAAGTACTTAATGAAAGCAAAGGTATTTATCTACTATTAGGATTACTCCTCTTTTTTTTTTTTTAACTTAGTATCTTTAGTTTTTGTCCTTTTGGGATTTATTTCATAAGGTTTTGGTGTAGAATATTTCTTTTAATTGATACTTTGATTTGTTAAAAATATTTTCTTCTTCAGGGACTTTATCATTGGAAAATATTTTATTCCATTAACTAAAGAGACTTGAACCTAGTTGACTGCTAATTACTTTAAAATGTCATTCCAGTGAACTCTAAGTGTGGTATCAAATTGATAAGCTTTCAGGTACAAATTTGTTACTTTTTTGATTTAAGTCTTCAGATTTAATTTAGAAATACTTGTTCTGCTAGGGTTTGACCTGTATATTTAAATTGCACCTTAGTGAGAATTTCGTTGCTAAGAAGAATTTCTAATCTTGTGTACCCTGTGTCTACAGGTACTCTCAAAAATGTGAATGCATTCTAAGTCTTATTAGTGAATTATTTATACTAAGTAGTATTAACTGCAAAAGTATAATAGCTTTTAAAATACAAATATTTTCATTTAGTTGACTTACACAGTATAAATATGAAGGAACAGAGACACTTGACACAGTTTATGTTCTCCAAATATTCCTAAATACTGTTGGTTTGTCAGAGTGAAATATATATTAATTGATATGCTATTAAGATGAAAAATTACACTTGGTATTCTGTGAAAAATGTTTGCATTATGATTTCATTGCAAAATAAGTCTACAAATGAAGATGGTACATTTTCTCCACCTTTTTCAAAATTTAAAAGTAACAAAGACAGTTTCATTTCCTAAACTTTGAGTTTTTCCTCATGAAGGAAGCATGACACAAGGCCACTGTGTAAACCTTGCCTCATTCTTTTTTTCAGGCATGCCCTGTCTGTGTCCAGTTTCTATATGAACGAATGGATGCTAGGCATGAGACAAAACTTAGTTGTCTCGACTTACAGTGTTCTGCAGAAGCAGACTGAAATGAAATGGTTAATTATTTAAATAGAATAAATAGTATTTTCATTCCTGGCATGTAGATTAGAGAGAATAAGAAAACAATAAATGAGAAATTTTGTTATTGAAAACCTAATTTGTAAAGGAATACCGTCAGCTAGGAAGATGCATGAGTGTGCGCTCTTTTGTTTCTACAGTATATTTGGTATGAATCAGAATGAAGGTATTTACCTCTTTCAAATTTTCTTCTTTCAAATAACAAACAATGGTAGGGAATTAGTCTTAACATTTCTATTCTGAAGGGTGAGAAAGGGGTGAGGATGAAATATGCTCATGAAGAAAATGAAATCAAGAAAAGATTGAGGCTGACAAAGTGACTGCTCTAGAAAGGGGGCAGAGATTCGAGTACACAACCCATTATGTATACAGCCCTTGATCTTTTTTTGTGTGTGAAATATACCAGTGTCTACCAAAAGGGTTAAAGAAAATGCATTCTGTTGCATCTGCTTACTAAATCCCTTACTTTAGTAGAAATTCAAATTTTGTAAAGATTATTCGTTTTATTGATGCATATAATTATAATCACAAGCCATCTGCTGATTTGGCAGGCATGGTTAAAATTCTCTAACTCTCATAACCTTTCAAGTACAGTGCCCTTGGGACTCTATTTCACTTTTATATTTTGGAAAACATGTAGGGACAAATAAGGGCGGTCATCTACAGAATGTCAGGCCTGAGGAAGGGAAGGAACAGAGATGGGGTACTGCAGAGGGTATTTTTAAGGGTAGAGGAAGTTATTTTTCCATTTTCTTTTTTTGCTTTTGACTCTATGAAGGATTATCCTGGTTCTATGATGTATTTAGGAATTTTTTACCTAAGGATTAAAGCTCTACCATTTTACTCCTGAAAGGCAGGTTCTGAGTCTAAACAAAACAAATAAAAAACCTTTCTGAATAGTCCTCACGTTGGTTTTCACAGGTAAGAGGAATGCATTTCACTGAGACTTTTTGAGCTAATAGAATATTCCACTGGTTTTATTTTTTCTGAAATACATTCTGAATCACTTCCCAGCCATCCATTTCAGATTGTAGGACAGTTTGTGCATTTTGATACGGACCTTTGGTTTGAAGGTCAAATTTCTAAGTGTTTTTGTAGGAAATCTCATGCTGATTAGACTTTGCATGACAGGAATCTTCTGGGGTCCCTTTTTTGCTCCCGTGAACATTTGAAGCTTGGTGATGTCCCATGCCTGCTTCCCTTACTTCCTTGGGACTGTTTCTACATAATGGGACCTGATGAACCAGGAGACTCCAACAGTCAGGTTTTGTGGTTGGAGGTGGTATCTAGGCCGTATCTCAGCAAGACTGCAGGTGAGCCGAGGGCGACGCCAGCAACTATGGGATCCAGGACTTGGCTTTGTCGAATGATGGAAACACACTCTTCCCTTCTTCCCTCTCCCTCTCTAACCCCCACACTCACACATACTCACACACACCTGTTAAGTCATCGACCCAAGGACTATTTCTTAGGTTTGGCCAATAAAGAAAAGAACTTCTGTTACAAACGTTGTGTGTGTGACAAGGATGATGTATGTGACAGTAATAACAAAATGACAATCTTTGACCTTCACCGATGCACGCACTGTGCCCGTCCTGTGTCGAGCCCCTGTGTTATGCGTTATGTGATTTATTACTTGTAATATTTCCCTTCGTACACCTTTTTGTGGATAAAGCAAATGATATTGAGACCCATACAGGCGCTTTCCTGGAGGTCAGCAGCAGGATCGAGGCTTGAACCCAAATCTAACTGTTCCCCAAATCCATGCTCTTAATTTCTTTCTATGCTGTGTGGTCTCTGGATGCAGAGATTAGGGGGAGAAACATTGTCAGCAACAGTGTCAAGTGACATCAGATCCCACGGACTCTGGGTTCTACTCACAGTCAAATATTGTTCAATTGTTGAATGTCCCTGACCCAACAACTTGCTCTATTTTGATAACATCTGTCATATTCAGGGATGGGTGTGGTGGGTCCTTTTCATTCCCTCAATTCTGTGACTCGATAAACTTTTTAAAAATTAAAACATCCCCAAATTTGAAAAATAGTTCACAGAGAGCGTAATTCTTCGATATACCTAATACATAGATATTTAGCAGGCCATACCCTGGTATCGGAAGTAGCCTGCTCTGAGAACTGTATGAGCTTTAGCACTGGTGCTAAAATTAGCACATCGAAGTTACACGTTTGGGCAAACAGACAGAATCTTAGGTCTGTGAGCAAAAGCACACACTCACCTGGAAACACCCGATCATTAAATTCTTCCTCTGAGGATGTTGATGTCGAGAAGAAGACATAATTTTTTTTACTGTGATAACAACACAGTGCTGACTTCATGCAGGCCACTATTTTGAATCCTTTGCAGCTATGAATTCTTGTAATTCTAAGAACAACCCGAGGAAAAGCCCATGAGTGAGGCTTGTCATCATCCCTTTCATAGATGAGGTGACCGTGCCCTGGGGACACGGAGGAGCCTGCCTAGAACTCAGGGCTTCAGATCAGAGCCTGGCTGACCCTGCTCGACACCGTGGCCTCAGGCAGCATGGGTTCCACAGTCAGCCACTGTGTTCCCTTTCTCTCTGTGGACTCATTAAGATTTCACTTTGCTTAAGAAAAAGTGACATCAATTACAGATTATGAATTACATGTAGATTCATTGTAGTATTTATTTTTGCATTTTAGATCTTAATTAAGCAGTTACTATTATAATACTCAGTTTCCTTAAATTATTATAGAAGATTAACCCCAAAACATTATCTAATCTTTTGCAAATACCATGTTGAAAATATAATAATGAGTAAGAAGAGTCAAGTTAATGCGATTTGACAAAAATCCTTTTAGAAGAGAAGCTGTATTTAAAATAATTTTTCAGTATCTAGCACAGAAACTTTGAGCACTGTGTGAGCTTCAGCTCTGGTGCTGAACATCATCACATCGAAGCTATCTAGCACAAAAACTGTGAACGTTGCGCAAGATGCAAAAGTGTTTGTTGAAATAAAGAATCTAAGGATGAAGAGTTTCTATCACAGTGGAACTCTTCTAGGTAGATACCACGTCAAGTTGACAAATGATTAACATATCTTGTCCCGGTTGGATATGATTTAAGGTGGCGTTTGTATTTTCTAGTTTCCCAGTGAAGTGAAAAATGTAAATATCAGCACTGGAAAACTGAAACAGGTTATTCAGGCCCTCAGTTGACTAAGACATCGTGATGTGTCTAGAATTTGCCAGGACTTTAGACGATGGATGTAAGTCATGCTACCTGCCCTCGGGGACTTTGTGAGCTGGAGTGGAGCACAGTGCTATGGTTGAAGTCACCAGCCTTGGCTGGGTCATTGTTCATGTGATAAGGAGGTTTCCTCGTGGCCACATGCCACTCCACTCTGCCACTCGTCCCTATTGTATGTGGGGCCAGAGCACCCCACCAGGCCTAGTTGGTTCCATTTTCCCCTAAAAGGTAGGGTTATGGCCTAAAGAATAGAATGACTGCTTTTGCTTAGCTGCAGCCTCAGGGAAGATTTCGTAGAAGAGCCATTTAAAGAGCCTTGAATCCATCCATTGACCAGCTTATTGAAAGTCTGCTGTGTTCCAGCATTGTGGATACAGACACAAGTATTGTGAGATGTCATACCACAGCAGGTGACACGGGAAAACTGACACTTACAGGCCAGTGGGGCCTGTGCTATGCAGGAGGCAGGCCCAGAGCATCGATTTGAAAACTGGTCAGGAGTCATAAATGACAGCCCTGTGGCTGGGATCACAGTGGGGGTGATTAGCCAGGTTAAGAGGTTCAGAAGGAAGAGGTTATTTAGAGGAAAAGCTGATAAATGCAAGACAACCAGGTAGTGATATTGAGTGTCCAGTTGATCCATGGATCTGAGATACAAGGGCAAGATCTGAGAGGGACATTTGGACGTGGTTTCTAAGGAGAATGTATGGAGTGAGAAGAGGATCAAAATTAGCAACACCGGGGAAGATCAGTGTTTTAGTGGAAAGGTGGAAAATAGGAGCCAACAGAAGAGGAATGAAGAGAACTGGAGAAATTCAAGAATTTCTCCAATTTGGAGAAAACAAGGGTGTAAACAACTTGCTCAGAAAACAGACTGACAATGCACCGTGAGATACTCTGAGTAGGAGGACAATGGTGATCTCAGCCACGGACACTCAGGTTGACTCAGGGACTGGGAGCAGGTCACCATGGGTTGTACTGGAAAGTAAGGTGAGAACAGAAAGCCTCTGGGAATTTTAAAGAGTTTGAAGAACAGAGTTAACAATATATAGAGGAGAAATACATTTATATACTGAAGAGAAGGAACCAGAGGGTATAGAAGGCTGAAACAAGATATGGATGAAAAACAAACTTGATCAGGTAGGAAGCATTTGTAGTGGAGCACAAAACTGGGAGGGAACATTCTCCTCTAAAACCAGAGAGAAAGAGAGACAGAGGAGAGGATGCAGACAACAGCGTGTCTGTACGGGGAAAGGTGAGACCTTAGGAGCATTCTGAGTAGGTAGCCCCACGTTTTCTGTGAAGTTAGGCAGCAAAGTCCTGTATCAACTCTGTGTGGAATAGCTTTGAACTCTAAGTGCCTGTAATATGTTTTTTATTGTTACATTTACATCATATTAAAAACAAAAGGTTCTACTTCACTCCTGAATGTTATATATCAAGAATGTTGGTGCAGAAACTGAGAAGACGGAAGAGAACCAGAGGAGCAAGGGCTTTGAGCTGTCCTAGAAGATGCAGATGGTGGGGAGAGGGAAGAGGAGTGTGTCCTCTGGGACTGAGAAGGAGGCAGTGAGAAGGAGGGACAGGGGCAGTCCTCTGCTCTGAGGCTGCGTGAGGACACTGGGAGGCGTGGGCTTGGATCACAGTAGGCACAGTAGATCCATTTCTGTTCTGTACCTCTCTTCTTTTTGTACTTTTCCTTGATTTACACTGAAGATGGACCTTTAGCCATTTGCCTCTTTTTCTCTTTCCCGTCTCTACCCCAGACAAGGTCCACCTCCTCGTACCCAGGTGACTGCCACAGCCTGGACACTGAACTCCCAGCCTTCCATGCCTCTGTGCACGGCTGTTCAAAGGCATCTTATCACACTTAACACAAAATGCAGACTCCTCACTACGCTCTGTATGGCTCCACCTGTTTTTTAGAATAGCTTTGTTGAGATATAATTCACGTAGCAAACAACTTACTTATTTAATGTTACAGTCCAATAGTCTTCAGTATGTTCAGAGTTACGCATCAGTTTTAGAGCATTTTCCTTTCCCCAGAAGAGATTCTGCACCCTTTAGCCATCACGCTCCCACGTTCCCTCTGCCGCAGCCTCCAGACAACCACTTGTCTGCTTGTGTTTTCGTAGCTAAGCCTACTCTGGAGATTTCATCTAAATGGAATAGCATTGCGTATGGTCTTTTGTGACTTTCTTTCACTCAGTATAATATTTTCAAGGCTCATCCATGTTGTATCATCTGTCAGTGCTTCACTCCTTTATATTGTGGAACAATATTCCATTGATTGGATAGACCGTGTTTTATTTATCCACTCATTAGTTTATGAACATTTGGGTTGTCTCCTCTTTTCCATTGTTTATGAACAATGCTTCTGTGAACATTGATGTACAGTTTTTGTGAGTGTGGACATACGTTTTTATTTCTCTTGCGTATGTACCTAAGGGTTGAATTGCTGGAATACATAGTAACCCCATGTTTAACCATTTGAGGTACTGCCAGGCAGTTTTACAATGCAGCTGCACCATTTGACATTCTCACCAACATTTGACATTCTCAACAAAAGTGTAGCAAGGTCTTATTTCTTTACCTCCTGACCAACACTTGTTATTGTGTGTCTTTTTATTATAGCCATCCTAGTGGATGTGAAGTGGTATCTCATCACAGATTCATTTTGTATTTCCTTAGTGACTAATGACGTTGAGTGTCTTTTCATGTGTTTATTGGCTATTTGTACGTCTTCTTTGGAGAAAGAAGACCCATTTTCAGTGAGTAGTTCATCTTTCTATTATTGAGTTGTCATCTTGTTTATGTATTCTGGATAGAGAGCTCTAACTGCTTTCACCATAGGCACAGTTCTTACACTTTGCTTTAAATGAGCAGAGATTATTATTACTTCAATTTAAAATACTCCCCAGCTTCTTGAGTATTTTTCCATAGTCCTCATCACTGCTTCAAACTGACTGTACATTCACTGCTTCCTTTTCTCTTGGTTTGGCTCCCAAGAATATAATTTCTGTCTCATCTAGCCCCACTTCTTCCTCTACTCTCTCACGACAGTGAGAGGCTATTGTGATTAAACACATGTACCTTTCAGCAAGTGTCCAATTCCCAGGGCTGCTCCCAAGAGCTGAGTGACCCTGGGCAAGTATTTAACTTCTCTGTGTTTTAATCTCCTCATTTGAAAGATGGGAAAAATTATTAATTATTAATCGATGATTCATGTAGTCATTATGCAAAATGAGTTAATATATAATAAAGCACCTACAATCGTATTTAGCACAAAGAAATAGAATAAAAAAGTCAGCAAATATTTTTGAATGAATACTTAATGAATTTTCCTACTAACAAAGCAAATGAGCTGTTAAGTTTCCAAAGATTAATCAGTCTCATCAACACATACCCTCACTATGACCAGGAGAGGTTATTAATTGGGTACAAACTACCTGTGAGCTTTGCATGAAAACTGATCTCTGTGGGGATCATGGAGTTTTACAGAATTTCTACTATGTGCCATGCCTTTTATGAGTGACATCTCAAAAGTCTTCAGGGCTCTAGAGGAAGGTTCTGTTTATGGTACATTTTTAACAGTTGAAGACCCTGAAGATCCATTAGGGAGGTTAAAGGCAGTTCTGAGATCACAGAACTAGCAAATGTTAGAGTTAGGATTTAAATTCAGGTTGGTGTCACCACTTTACACCTGCCACCTTTGGTGAGGGCTTGCAGTGTCCCTTCAACTACGAACATTTCCCAGGTTACTTGTCACTGTCTTTCCCCACAGACTGGTTTTATGATTTTTACCATATTTCATTGTCTCTATAATCTTATCACTCATTACTGACTTTCTGAACATTCTCTTCAGGCAGTTTCCAATAAATGCAGCCAAGAAATTCCTGTTCTGTGAGCTCTGACTCAATTGTGGGTCTTTCCAGAATTTGCTTAGAGAAAGACATACAGGCTCCACCTGCCAGTTTAGCCACAGCTACATAGCAGGAGAAACCTTAGCATCACACATGGTCCTGAGCATTAGCTCAACTTAAAATAGGAATAATGCTGTCAACCCCCTTAGGTTGTTGTGAGGCTTAACTAAGATAATACAACCATGAGATGCCTAGTCCGGTGCGTGAATTGGTGTCCAGGTATGATTGAAGACGGCAATTGCTAAAAGCCTCCTCTGATTCTGTGTTTACCTCTTGCCTCCTGCAGATCACTTAAAGCACCCTCCACCACTCTCTACTCCCTACTTCCTCTAGCTGATTTAGGGTCAGCATATTGCTTGGCACATTCATGATAAATAATACTGTGTTTCTTCTATTACCTCAATTTTATTTCATGGTATCTTAAGAACTGCCCAATTTAGTTTCTTTAGGCATCTGTAACACACCAGTCTCTCTTCTGTTTTTAGCATATGATTGAATTGGCTATGACAGTCCTTAAGTTTTAATACACCCCCACTTGGAATTAAAATCAATAGTTATATGTATTAACATTAAGGTAATAGCAAGATTGCATATTTTTTTGGGTACATTTTAACTTGCAAATTATTTTTAATTTGTGAAGTTGATCTTAATTCACAAGTAGACTGTTCCTAAGATTGTTATTTTGTACATCCCTACTCTTCAGATATAACATTAATAATACAATAATTGACTTTAAGCATCATATGTGCTAGTCTTGCAAGCTGATTTACCCTGTTTATTTTTACTTGCATAACTTTTTGCTACATGCTATGGGTACTTTTGTATTTTATCTTTAGATATTATTTTAAAGGATACTTTCATATTTTGTCTTTAGATATTATTTTCTCAAAATTCATGTCCCAGGGGCAGTGCCCTGATCAAAGATCTCTGTTTTCTTAATAATTAATTGATCAGCGGTCTTCAAATAGTCAGCATGCACTTGGTTTCTGGACTCTGGAGAAGGCAGAGACAAGGTTGTCCCAGCCCTCTGGGAGCCGTCAATAGGTGGGTGGTGAAGAGCATGTTGAGGGTGATACATTTGGGATCAGGGGCTGTGATCAGAGTAGACATGGCTTCCTTTGGGAACACAGAACCAC
The DNA here is from genome assembly GCA_024291935.2 of Okapia johnstoni. NCBI lineage: Eukaryota > Metazoa > Chordata > Mammalia > Artiodactyla > Giraffidae > Okapia > Okapia johnstoni. The sequence continues at coordinate 54,394,250 of CM044309.1, forward strand.
ACTTGGGAGGAGGAGTTAGAATGTGAGAGGAAACCCATCTGGGTTCCTGCAGGCCAAGTCTTCATTTCATGAGTGTTCTTGTTATTCACTTTGGAAACACAGTATATAAATTAAGTTTTTAAAAGACGGATTCTGTAGTTTGTCCAAAGAATTTTCTTATACACACTTTTTTGGAAAAATTTAATGTCCTCCCAAAATATGTAGTATGTTACCTCTGACAGAAAACTAAGGTCAAATTTCCTCAGTAGTCTTCTACAGATATTGAAATGTGGGGGTCAAGAGAGAAACAAGTGAAAACCAGTATGGTTCTGGAATTGGATAAGCACAGGACGAAGTGCCTGATGTGAGCTGTCCTGGTCTCTCTGGAAAACCAGATGTTCAGATGACCAGAGGCTCTTATTGAGTCTGATTCATTATAGCTCATAAAAGGCACCCAAGCAGAGATGTGGGTTAAGATCTGGACTCGCACAGCAGTCTCGGCTGTGACGGCACTGTGCACAGCCGACCTGGATGTGTAGGAGTGTGAGTTCTCCTCTACTCAGACTCTGTAGCTTATGTTTGTACTTCTGCAAGAGAGAACTCATCAAACCCAGAACCCTCAGGTTGTTCTCCTGACTTACAGAGAAATAAACTCAGCACCTCCATCTCCTCAAAGGCTTTCATCACCCCTTTGGTTTGTGCAACACAAACATTTGTACTATAGAGGGGCACACACCTCACACCCCTCTCCACTCTCCAGGAGTCCACCTGTTTATATGAATCCTTCCCCCTTTTCTCTAGAAGAATAGGTGCTTAGTGAGGATTTGAGTAAATAAATTAATGTGTTCATTTAATAATACTGTTCTATATGAAGAAGGTTGGTTATACTGGCATTAATCAGATTCCTTATTTGTGATGTTATCTTGTATTTAGGTGAAGTTAGTATTTTTAGAATAGCTTTATTAAATAAAATCTCAGGGGGATAGCAAGACCAGATAAGAGGTGGCAAGAATTCCAGAAGGGCCACAGATTCCTTCAAAATTGTTCTTATTTGTGAATGAACTTATGGGAACCAGGGGGAAGTGGGGAGGGGTAGATTGGGATGGACATGTACGCACTGCTATATTTAAAATATATAAACAGCAAGGACCTACTGTATAGCACAGGGAACTCTGCTCAATACTCAGTGATAACCTAAATGGGAGAAGAATTTGAAAAAGAATTTTAAGATTGTTCTCATTGGCTTACTGTGATTTCTTACGTTGAGCCATAATTCTCCCAGCTTTACTGGAATATTGTTTAATAAGTTCGTGGCTTAGAGCACTAAATAGTTTTTCCTTGTCTGGGCACATCCCTGCAAAAGCACTTTACTTCTGCTCCACGTGTCACTTTCTGTTTGGGGAATCATGCTCTATCTCTTCAGCAATGTTTTCTTCTACAAAATAAATTATTTTTTATAAATAAAATAAATTTATTTTACTTCCAACTGCTCGTACAATTCTAGTTCTAAAATATGTATTCCAATGAACAATGCTGCATACACCCTTGTAAGAGCTTTATCACTGAGGTATTTACCCAGACAGCAATGCAAATAGATTTTTTTAGTTTTAGATTAAAAGGTGTTTTCATCCTTCGAGAAGTTTTCAGGATGATGTGTTCTTCAACATAGCAGCGACCTGAACCCTTCAACAGTCTCTGAGAAACTTGCTGTACCATTTAGGAATAAGTGAAAATTTACTAAGGCTGGTAAAACATTGATTGTCTCAAGGAAAAGTGCATTCTTGCTTGACATGGAAATTCGTTTTTATGATATCATTTTTAATTAATTCATCCTCTTGTTTTATTTGCTTTGGGCTAGTTTCAGTGCTGGTGCAGTCTTAGGTCTGTAATTTCTGAGCTTACATTTGTTAATGGCACCTGTAATGAAGAAGTGCATAATTACTGTTTCTTTCTCAACATGAATGGCTTCATCTGAAGGGAAGATCAAGTTCAATAAGCTATAAAGTGGTTCTCAGAATGTACTCCAGTGAGAGGCCAGAACATTCACTTTGTATCTGTTCTTTTCTACCATAAAGTATTAAAAACAGAGCAGATACATAGCTTGAGAACAGAGTGGGGAATGCCTCTGCTCCATGTGGGCGTAGGGAATTTAGACTGTGGGATGGACTTGCCTCACAGCCTGTGTTAGCGAACATTGAAGGTGACACTTCTCAGAGTGTGGTCCCCAGACCATCAGCACCTGCATCGCCTGGGAACATGATGGGAAGGGCCATGCTCACTCCCACCCCAGACGACCCTGCGGGTGACCGTGGTGCTGGCTGAGGTCTGAGAACTGCTGCTCTGACACCCTGCTGTTCAAGCTGTGGTCCGTGGAGTAGCGGGAGCCCCTGGACCCTTGTTAGCAATGCAGGAGGTTGGGGCATCAGAAGCAGGTGGTCCTGATGTGGAGTAGAACCTGAGCCACTGACCTGAGGTCAGAGCAGGACACTTACCTGAGGTTAGAACATTTAGGGGCGTTTGAGAGGCTGTCAAAGTGGGATCAGTGATGCTTTTTTTTTCACTGCACCAAATATTGGTTTGTCCAAAAAGTTAGTTTGGGTTTTTCTGTAACATCTTATAATATATTTAAACAGCCTAATTCAACGTTTATATTAAGGGAACAGTGGGAATAACTCTGAGAGTTACAGAAAGAAATGTTTACAGGTAACAGCATGAGAAAAGTAGAGTTCATGTGTTTTGCTGATTTTATAAGATAGTTGGTAGGTCACTCAGCTAACAAAATACACAATCACTATGAAATACTACCTTTAAATCTTAATTATTTTCAAGAAAGTGTTACTCGTTAAATGTACTCTAGCTTTTTATAGTATGTGATTTCTATTTTTAGTTTCTTTTGGTAGAAGTTGTTAATTTTATTCTAGTATTTACATCAATATATCAATGCTTCTGTTTTTACTCTTCTTTAGTTCTCTATCTTTTTAAAAAATATAATCTCATACTAGCTGGTTTGTATATTTTAAATGATATACCTTGAATCCCAGTTATTATTTGTACTGCTTCATACCAGTGATTTCATTCCATTTTCCAGTTTTTCTGTCCTTTGTCAAAACAGAAAGCACTTATGTGGTATTCCTATACTTAAAACTCCATGCTTGTTTCAGTCTTCATTTCTCAACTAGCTAAAGAAACTCTCAGCATCTATCTTTTTGCCAAAACTTTTGCAGTCATCTCTTGGTTGGATGAAGCCTTGCCTCTAGCAGAGGCTTGCAAACGACACCCCTTTTTGTTGAGTGGGCTCAGTGGGCACTTTACTGTTTGTGGATCCCCCTCAGTTCCTTCTGGGATTAAAAAGGGGGAAGAGATGTGTAAATCTCTTGTCACAATGTTCAGAAATATGTAAAGGCACACTGTGTCTACATTGTGAGATGGAGAACAGAACCATGGTCTAGGGAGCAGAGCTATAAACTGGATGATAAATCCAAAGTGCGCATGTATATACACATACATATAGACATATATAGTCACAGGAACACACATATATAGACACATATATATCTATATATCCCACAACGACCTAGACATTTTAAGTGAAAGCATAGTTTTCAAGTAATTTTTTTTGAAAGCTCAATTTTCAAATTCACTTTTCATGTACAGATAAATCTGAGATATGTTTTGTGTCTACCTTATTTTCTGCCCTCAAATTTAATTTTCCAAAATGTGTATGTTTTAAAAAGTCTTTTTACTGGGGAAGGAGGTTGCAAATTTTCGAGTCCCATCTCGTCCCCATGGGGTCATTGTTATGATGCTGAGGAACCAGGAAGACAAAGCTTTCTGTTGAGGCTATGAAGTTTGCCTCTTTCCAGGACTTGGCGTTTTCCACCTTCTGGTGGTGAAGCCAGTGACCTGAGCAGAAAAGAAGACTTGACCAAGTAGAATCTTATTTGTAAGCACATTTGTAGCATGGAAACACATGAAAATGAAGGGTGTTTTTTTTTTTTTAAAGCCTTTGGAAATCTTTGCACAACAAACACCCCCGTATGTAAATAGGACTGTCACTAGCTGTTTGTCCAACAGCGAGGCCTCCAGATGAACCAGGGCTGTGCGCTGACAGGGACAGCTGACTCATTAGCAGAGAGCAGTGAAAGGTAATTAACCCTGGGAAAAGTACAGCTGCCGTGCGGGCTGTTCCTTTCTGTAGGATCTGATTAGAAATTAGTGTTAAACCACTGACTCTTTTTTTTTTTTTAAAGACTGTCATTGATAATTCACTTTCACTCTCAGGTGTGTGCCCAGAAAAGGTTCTCAAATGTACTTGTGGACAAAGGAACTCAAATCTAAAAAGCATTTTCTGATCACAGTAGACACCTGTTTTTCTTGTTGAGGGGAGTTCTTTCAAATGAATATTGTTGGACTGTTGACGATTGGTTAGTGCCTTGGTCCATTCTCTCATAGTCAATATGTAAATTACTTGAAAAGATTGTTTCATACAGTTAATAAGCTGTAGATAATTACTGTTTAATTAAGTTTCTCTTTTTCTTTCCATTTTCCCTCTGATGACACTTCTTGTCCATAGCAATGGAAAGTCTCCAGTTCAGAGCCAGTGGACGTTAGGGAAGGTGAGTGAAGTCTATTTAGAAATAAATTCCCCACTCCAGAGAGAAGTACCCCTAAATTTCCAATAACCTCCAAAACCTTGAGAATTTAAGGTAATTGTTTTGGGGGGGGCAACTAAAGATGCCTGGTTTTGTTAATGTTGGTCTCTTTCTGGTCATCTGAGTTACAATCATGTATTTTTTTGAAAATTGTGTATACCAGGCCTTCTTGGTTGATGATGTCACTTGTCTCATATGAGGAGCATTAATACTTAAACACAATCAGGATTTACATATGTAGCTGAAGAATGTAGTGGGCAGCATAATCACCCTGCCTCCACAAACTCTTTTTTTTAGAATAAATGGGGAAAAGAATCTTTAACATCTGAAAGAACTTAAGTCAGAGGAAAAAAATATAACAAAAGATAAGACAAATGGAAACATGGAAAACAAATGGAAACACGGCACTTTGAACCCAAATATTAACAGTGATATTAAATGTCTATGTCTTAATTCCTGAAACCTGTGAATACGTTATCTTACATACAAAAGGAGTGTGAATAAATTAAGAGTCTGGAGATGGGAAAGTCGCTTGGACTATCCAGGTGGGCTCAACTTATCCCAGGGACCATAAGAGAAAGGCAGGTGGATGAGTCATGGAGATGTGACCCAAGAAGGACCCACCATTTGAAGAGGGAGGAAGGAGCCATGGGCCATGGAATGCAGTGGCCTCAAGACACTGAGAATGGCCACTGAAAAAATGACCTCAGACCTACAACACGAGGAACTGGGGTATGCCCCCAGTCCTGGTGACTTCTCCATACAGCCTCTGGAAAGGAGCACAGCCTGACTTGATCTTAGCCTGGTGAGACTGTCCCAGACTTCGGACCTCCAGAGCTGTAAGGTAATGTTATTGGTGTGAAGCCGTGAAGTTTGTGGACTTGTTACAGCAACAACAGAAAACTAATATGGAGGATAAGTCAACCAATAGATGGGATGTATTTTGCAGCTGACAGTGTAAATCCTCTAAAGAATTTCTTGTGTTTGAATGAAGAGAAGAAAGATTTCTTGAGTACCCAAGACTGAGAAATCAGTTTTAGGAACTGGAATTTTTAAATCATGACGATGGTTATCATGAATTCTGAGATTTCTATCTTTTAAGTTGCAACATCCCGCCTCACACCAAAAATGTTCTCCACGTGGTATTTTTGTAAACATGATGCCTGTATCATCAGGGGTACAGGTGAATACCAGCTTTACTGGGATAGTTAGTATGTCTGTGTTTCACTGAACTTGAGCAAGAGGAATAGAATGTCCATGGGAGAGATGAGGTCCCTGATGCAGAGAGAAAACTGATCTGACTATTACGGGGTTCATGGAACCTGGCACCTAGAATCACAGGGCTGTCATGCAGAAGCTGGTATTAGCAAGGAAGACTTTCTTCATTGTGAAATGGTGACAACTCCCCATAGGCATGGGATGATGACAGGAAAAGAGTGCACTATGGTGCTCATGAGAGTGCCTTTCTCAGGGAAAAAGTTCAGTCAAGGTGTTATTGAGTCGCCAAGTTGTGTCTGACTCTTGCGACTTCATGGACTGTATAGTCCGCCGGGCTTCTCTGTCCATGGAATTTTCCAGGCAAGAATACTGGAGTGAATAGCCATTTCCTTCTCCATGGGATCTTCCTGATCCAGAAAATGTCATACCATTTTACTTTCATGGTAAAAGTAATGGGTTAGGTTTGTCTTTCCCTGTGGTTCCATTTTTATCTCCAGTACAAAGCTCATCCATTTGAAAGACATGGACATACGCTGTTTAAAATAAAATGTAAGTGTGTTTAAGTCAGGACAGTGGCCATACTGACAAATTCTGAGTAAGAAAAGTGAGGTACAGAAACTGGAAACTGGATATAGTTTAAATGAGTTGAAGATCTTCCTAAATGGTTTTCTTGGCAAATTTGGAAAAATAAGACTAATATTTCCATGTTGCCTTTAGCTTTTATTCCCATGAAAGGACTGATTTAAATCACGTACTGTTATTTTTCATGTAAATCAGATAAAAGTAGATGTTGGGGAAGAAACTGACTGTGAAATTACACTGTATGCTTGCTCCCCTTTGTGTTTTGGGAGCTGACTTTTTTACATAAGGGAAGAGGACATTGAAGACAAAATTGTAAATTCTTAACTGGCATAGCAATCAGACAAAATCTATAAGCTCCAGATGTTGTCCTAGTATGTTATGTATTGAATACAATTAATAGGATAGTATCTCAGGCATCCAAGGAATATTATTTTGGGCTTATTTTAATTCAATTCAGTAGTAATGTTTTGAGCACCTACTCTGGCCACATTGTGTTTCAGTGAAAGGTCAACATGATACATCTCCTCAAGTCCATAAGCTTTACTGGCACTGGGAAGATAAAGTGACCTTGACTCTGTGATGTCAGGGAGCTCAAGGAGTCAGGGTGGAGGTGCCATCAAAATAGGACTGGAACACACCAGTCCATGCCATTTGGTTGCTTCTCCGTGGCATGGGCGATACTGCTTCTCAGCAGACACATTTTTCAGCTCTGATACCAAAGGGAAGAGTTCCTTTGAAAGTTGCAAATAAAATCAACACATCCTAAATATTTCATTTTAGCTCTTTACCCTGACCAGCTAGTCTCCTTTGACCCTTGCCTAACTATACAAAACTGTGGCTTAAATACATTGCTTAACCAAGCCAAGTATAGCTTTGACTGTGGTTTTTCATTTGGTCTTTGGGGACATTTATTTATTTTAGCCAAAGTCTCAGAATCTCCGAAGATGCGTTCTTCATGATTCATCATTTCTGGAAGCATTTCCAGGCTGGTCTCAGCCCATGCTCCCATTGCTTGTTCTGCCTCCTCTGTTATCATATTTCCACATCCTATTGGAATCCTCAGTTTGCTGATTTGTACCATGAGGATAAGAGCTGTGCTTTCTGTATCTTTAAACGCCCAAGACCGGCATGGAGTTTCCTAGATCAGTTCTCAATAAATGTGTATTGAACCAATAGTAAGTAAATTGTTTAGCAGAAAGGGACTTATGTTAACAGAATCCGCATTAAATTAACTGTAATGAGGACAAAATCCAAAAACCATTCTGCAAAAATCCAGTGCCCACTGGTCTCAACATTTGAGAGTCAGGTCATTTCCTTGTCAGTTTTGTTAGTTTCTCCCATTCCATATTTCCTGGTCAGACAATAAAGATAAATGACTCTATTATTTTATCTTAATCCAATTGTACAGAATATGGTGAGGATTTTAATGCAAAACAAACAGTTCCTGCTGGGTGAAACAGCACACTTGTGGGAAAAAATTCTAAGAAAACCTCTTAGAAACGGTCAAGGAAAATAGAAAATGTCTTAGGATATCAAGCATATTGTGTAACAATCTATATAATAAAACAGCTTAAATAGAGAAAATTCCCTTTACATAATAAAAAGCCTCCTTTTTGAATCAACAAGTGCTCTTCGAACTTTATTAAAAATGTTTTGACATTATAGGGTTGTTTAGTATAGATTTACTCAAAATAGCACATTTAGTTGCAACACAAGCCTTGAAGTTAAGTGGTTAGTTTAATAAAACAGAGTTTCCATAGTTACCACAGGAGAACAGAAGATAACTTTTATTTCTTTGGAAGCCAGAAAGGGGATTTAGAGAAAAGATTAAGCAAACAGACCCAGGCAAGTTCATTATGCAGGGCTTTGCACCTGATTGGCTTGTTTAAAAGTAGAAACTTGATATTACAGGAAATTAAAGTTTTCCCTCTAAAATCTGTAGCAGCACACTAAGAACTATGCACGTTCCGTATCCCTGGGCATTCCCAACTAGCATCTGAGTCAGAGAGAAAGCTGGTTTAATGAGATGAATTTTGCTCACAGTGTTTTGTTCTGAGTTAAAAAACCAATGCAGGATACAGATCTCAAGAGAGGGCTGATGGAAGGAAACTGAAATCCTCCTCATGCCAGTTCGCTGAGATGTGCTCTGAGTGCTAGAGATGGTTACTGTCACCGTGTCCTCTGGTTGGTTCCCACCCCTCACCTTCTGAGCAGTGTCTTTTTTTTGGCCTTTTTCTGAGCATCGATTCCTGTTTACAGTTTATTATGCAGAGATAGGAAACACTTAGCATGTAAAATGAATGTAGAAATTATTCCTGGATAGAAACATGGACATTTCCCACTCGTTGGCTCTTTCTCCTCCATCACCGGATCAGAGTGTAATTGTCAGTAATCAGGCCTGCTTGCTGCTGATAAAACCACTCTGAATGCTAGCGGCCTTCTTTGTGTGATGACTCAATTATTCCAGAAGTGCCTCATCAAATCTACCCCATCAGCTGGGCTAATAAATAAGGAGAAGAAACTGGCCCCCCAAAGCAAATTATAAATCCATTTGCATTAACCATTTCACTGGTCCATGATCTAGACAGAAATAAGCATGGCAGCTTGTGTTAAGCTTATTTGAATATGTTTATAATGTTTACAGCATGCAACTTTTTTTTTCCCACAAGGTGTTGGAATTATCAGTCATGAATGGCATCTGAATGCATTTATGTTAATTGCAGCAAGGCTTTAAGGATCTTTGAGGGCTATTTTGTGACTTAAATCAGGTGGAAGTTAAAACCTCTTGCAGGGAGAAGTATGGGTCTCGCGCGAGTTATTGGCATTGCCTCAGAGTTTCAGAAGAAGGGGCTTGTGCTTTATTTTTACAGGTGGTGGAAGGACAAATATGAATAATATAATGCCGGCTAGTACAAGTACAATGACTTCGTATTGATCACAGTGGAAACCAGAAGTTATTCTGATGTTCTGTATGACTGCAGCAATTTGCAAAGCAAAAAACAACAACAAAAAAAACATTTTCTAGAAAAGATCAGAGTTGCCATAGCATTCTTTGTACTTCAGATTCCTTGAAAGACGCCATAGGGCAGAGAGCTCAAAAAGCCAGGCAAACCAGTAAAAATCAATTAAGTCCATCAGTGGAAATTTTGTACATTGACAAATCACGTTTCTGTTCTTCTTGTAAAATAGCAAACTCTACTGCATAAGAAGTAGTTGAACTTCAGTGATCACTGGGGAAGCAAAAAGAATTCAGAATGTATCATGAAGAGCAGTTTGGTTGCTGATATCAAATAATTAGTCTTTCTGAATATACTGTGATTTAAAACCCAAGGCATTCCCCCTAAGAGGAAGCAATGCCACTGCCCCATTTTGCAGTGGGGGCTGTTTCAGTTTTGATAAAGTTCTTTCTACTCCTACTGTGACAAGTAGAGCTTATAGCTAATAAACAGTATTTTTCTTTGCCTAAAACAACTTAAAAGGAACCCATTACTTCTCTTCATTTACTCCTATGAAGCAAGTCCTCCTTATATCAATCTGGAAGACTAAGAAGAAGGAGTTGTGTTTGATGGCATAAATGTAATGTGACAGTAGGCTAACGTCATTTTTGTACATCACTTGCTAAATATATACTCTCTTGCTATGATGGTAAAGCTCACTGATGAGAAACTTCAAAATAAGAGGTTTAAATTTTCATTAGAAATTTAATGGTGAAACATGGCAAGTGGAAAGCTGAAGAATTCGATCGTCTGTCCAGGCAAATTTATATGAAATTTGACTCTCACTTAAATTATCATGGTAATTAATATAAAAATAAACCAAGAGAGGAGGGATGGGGGGTGGGAGGGAAGTCCAAGAGGGAGGGGATATATGTGTACATATGGCTGATTCACTTCATTGTACACAGAAACTGACACATTTTAAAGCAATTATACTCCAATTAAAAAATAAATTAAAAAATAAAACTAGACACTTAGACTATAAAGGATTTGCTTTCCTATTAAAAAAAGAGCAAGAAAAATCCCCCCTTTTCACCATTCCAACTAATGAACAATTGGTGAAGATCCCCAAGTTAGTGACTGAGAGATTAGAAGTGTTGGGAAGTCGGGAGACAAGGCTTCATGGGTCTGCACTGCTGAGGTTGTATGTGTGTGTTAGTTGCTCAGTAGTGTCCAACTCTTTGCGACCCTAGAGACTGTAGCTCACCAGACTCCTCTGTCCATGGAATTCTCCAGGCAAGAATACTGAGTTGGTTGCCATTCCCTTCTCCAGAGGATCTTCCCGACCCAGGGATTGAACCTGAGTCTCCCGCATTACAGACGGATTCTTCACCTTCTGAGCCAGCAGAGAAGCCCAGTGCTGAGGTTAACATGCTGAATTCTCCCGTTTCATTTTACTGGGCAGGAAACTAGACCTGAGGGTGATGTTTGGAGTTTGAATTAACACCCAACTTCTGAGAGGAGGCTGCCAGGCATTTGCATCGGACCAGTCCCACTGGTAAGTAAACTCCAAATGCAGTAGTTATATCACAGGGCTTCCAGCACTGTGATGCTTCATATTGAATTTCCTTGCCTTTTCATCAAAGTTTTCACTTTGAGTTTAGTCCATAAGATTTTTTTTAATATAGAATTTTTTTCTGAATCATAAGTAAATCTATGGTTCTCTGCTTTAAGGACACAATTGACAGTTGCATCTTATCCCTTTAGGTCACCTCACCACCACTACCACCAATAAAATATAATCTGATATATCTTTAAAAAAGTAACATCTCAGATTCATTACATCATATCATAGGATTAAAGAACTGTCTTTCATATACATACTACCATCTACAAAATAGCTAGTAGGATGCTGCTGTATAGCATAGGGAGCTCAGCTCGGTGCTCTGTGGTGACCTAGAGGGGTGAGATGGAGGCAGGAGGGAAGCTTAAGAGGGAAGTGATATATGTATACTTATGGCTGATTCACTTAGTTGTTGTATACCAGAAACCAACACTACATTGTAAAGCAATTATTCTCCAATTAAAAATAAAAAACAGTAATACTGTAGTGCATATTTGAAAGTTGCTAAAAAATAAAAAAGAACTGTCTTTTTCTGAAGCAAATACTTATCCTTGAAGCGTCTGTAAATTTAGCACTCCATCCCTGATTATTGGCATAAATCTGAGCAGACAAATGGAGTACTCGGTGATGACTCCATTTAACAAGTGAAGCCATGTCTTAATTACAGCACACACTAAAGGACTGTGCAGCCCATTAGGTTCCTAGCACCTTGGTTGTCATGTAGTTTTACCTTCTAAGATTGCTGTTTCAATGAAAGATGAACTTCAATGGAAAAGCGTCCATCCTGGTAGGCAGGGGAGAGAACTAACTCAGTTACAAGTTGGGGGAGCTTGGTCAGGATTCCAAGTCTTAGGTTAATTATCTTCCAAAATGTGTATCTCCTAAGAATATTTTAGTAAGTCCTTAAGTTTACAACATGGTTTAAGTTCAGCAAAGAGATTAAAAGTGTGGCAATTGTTGCCATTTACAGCATCATAGATGGACTTAGGGATTGTCATACTGAGTGAAGTCAGTCAGACAGAGAAAGAAAACTATCCTATGACATCCCTTAAAGGTGGAATCTAAAAAGAAATGATACAAATGAACTTATTTACCAAACAGACTCATAGAGAAAGAACCTATGATTGCTAGGGGGAAGGATGAGGGGAAGGGATAGTTAGGGAGTTTGGGATGGTCATATACACACTGCTATATTCAAAATGGATAACCAAAAAGATCCTACTGTACAGCACAGGGAACTCTGCTCCATGTTGTGTAGTAGCCTGGATGGGAGGGGAGTTCGGAGGAGAATGGATACATGTATATGTATGACTGAGTCCCTTTGCTATCTACCTGAAACTGTCACAACACTGTTAATCGGCTCTACCCCAGTACAAAATAGAAAGTTAAGAAAAGGTATGGCGACTATTGAAAATGGGTTTTTAAGGGTATCTCTTTGATACAGTAATAGGACGCATGCAGGGAGTGAAGGGAACCGATTGCAGTGGGAGATTCCTCTTGGTATCAGCCAGTGTGTTTCCACAGGCCGTGGGCGGAGCTGTGAACGATGGATGCTTGGAACAGCGAGCCTCTGCAGCTCCTCTTTTCCCACCCGTATTCCGGTGCACTTGGACTTCCCAGGCCTTTTGTGTCACATCACATTTCTGAACTTATATTTTGCCGGCTCTGCTCCCTCCTCTGTGCACGGCCGGGTTGTTGCGGGGAAGCCGCAAGCGTCAGGACAACCTACTGCAAAGGGTAAAACACGGACCCTAGAAATCGTCTGCCGGGAAGGTTGGTGACTTGTGTTCTAGAATGCCAGAACGGATGGACAAATCATAGCAAGTGTGTGTTAATATAGGTAGTGTATATATATATATACACACACACACACATATTTGCAGTGTTCATGTCAGTAGCCACTCGCTGTCAGGCTGAGTGTATTAACACTGAATTTCAGAGTTTTCTCTCAATGGCCAAACAGCCTGAAGACAGATTCTGTCCCATCCCTGGGACCAGGTAGAGGGGATGCAGACCTGTGTGTTATGTCTGAAAGCAAGGAAGCCACGTGCAGATGGTTCCCATGGAAAGCAGGATAAAACGTTGGCAAAAAGTTCTAGTAGCCTTTTAGGGCACCTCATTCAAGAGCAGCCTAAATCCACATGCCTTTGAGATCTTGTCTTTCGTGACTTCTTGAGGATAGCACGTGCCAAACCTTAACTGATCTTTTTCTTCTGGTGGTTAAAAATAAAACCGACAATAACGACATTGAGAATCCCTATTATACAATTTTCCTAGTAAAGGGCAGGCATTTTATCTATATCTATGTCTGTGTGCATGCTTAGTCACTCAGTCGTGTCCAACTCTTTGTAACCTCATAGACTGCAGCCCATCAGGCTCCTTTGTCCAAGGGGATTCTCCAGACAAGAATACTGGAGTGGGTTGCCATGCCCTTCTATATCTGTATCTATATATCTGGTTTGGTAAGAAAAACAAAAATTGGTTTGGCTTACCTTAATAAAGGTAAAGGGCTTTCTTTATAGCTCAGACGGTAAAGAATCTGCCTGCAATGCAGGGGACCTGGGTTCAATCCCTGGGTTGGAAAGATCCCCCGGAGAAGGCAATGGCAACCCACTCCAGTGTTCTTGCCTGGAGAATCCATGGTCAGAGGAGCCTGGTGGGCTACAGTCCATGGGATCACAGAGTAAGACGTGACTGAGCGACTAACACAGACAGCCAGGATAAAGGTAAACATCTTTTCTCCACTGATATATTATTAAGTAGTGTGACATTTTCATTCTGTTTATAGCATCGTCCATTGGAATTATAGGTCATTGCTTACTGTTCACATCACTGGTTATTTTTGCTCTTCTGTTTTTTTTGCTCTACCTTACATACATTATCTCTTTTATTTTTTATCTTAATAGAATGAATTGCAGGATTTCTCACTAAAGCGAACACAGGTGTTCGTTCATCCTGACGGAGAGGGGCTCACCGAGTCAGCATATAAGTTACCTGGAGAAAGAGGTAAGGCATCATTTTTATTAAAAAGCAGAATATGTTGAAATAAAATGGATCTGATTGAAGCGTTTTATTAAGACTCTCCCCTACGACATTGCTGTATCTCTGTTGATTTACTTTCACAAAAATGTGTTGTTAATGCCCAATTTAGGATTGTGATTTTTTTGTCAGAGCGCGATCACTTTACTGTTTTAAAATATTAAGTAGGTGAAGTTCTCTGAGCCTACAAGCCCTTTTGCATATTGATTAGTATGTGTTATTTGTTTACACATGTTTTCCCTTAGAGAGAGACTCAGCATTAAAATTGTTTTAAAATTCCAATTTGAATTCATTTGTATTAGAAATCAGTTTACTTAAGAATCAAGAGTAAATAAGTGAGATATTTTAAAAACATGTTTTTAAAAACATTGTAGCTGATTTCTACAATTAATTCCTACAAACACTGAAAAGTAAGGAACTGGGTCATCCTTGGGAAAAATCTGTTTAAAATGGCTTACCCCTCTATGAAGAAGCTTGTTTTCTAACATTTATGCATTTTTCAACACATGCATCTCAAAATATCGGCAAGAAAAAAAAATTTTTAGATGGTTTCAGGGTGTTACTTTCACTGAGTTCTCTTTAATCAGAGCATATTAAAAATATTTTTAAGTCTATGAAAACACAAAGCTGGCGATTGCCCCCTTAGGTCACAAAACTATGACTCGGAGGCCGCGGTACAGAGACTAATAGAAATCCTTGGCACCCGGCGTCCACCTAAGGGAATGATAGAACTATTTGCTGGAGTCGTTTGGCAAAAGGACACAGACATATGGCTTTGGTTCATGGTCACGTTGCCAGTTGTGCAAAGTTAGAGGGTTAGTCGGCACACAGGAGCGACAGCAACTCAGAAATCAAAAGTGAGACTCCAAACACATCAGCCTCCTCTTAAAGCCACCCAAGCTTTCACAGGCCTGAGGTTTCTTCCATTCGACTCTAGAAATTCCCTTTCAAAGGCAGCTCTTCTGTGGGGGTGTGCATGCCCTCAGCCTCAGGAAGAGCTCTCCCCAGACAGCTACGCTTAGTCTGAGAGAAGACTGAACCTGCTTCCCCATCAGGGGTGAGGGGACATGAGATGGGTCACTAATATGCAGGATACCATCGTTCAGTTCTTCAGCTTTTTATGCTGAATCTGAAGCAGTACAGATAGAGCTGGACGGGAACAGAGAGTTGAAATCAGGGATCCTGTGCCCTAAATAAAAGATTTGGAAATTTTTTCATTTCATTTAGGAGAAAGGATTCAAAAAATTTCAGAAAATTACTAATATGGCATCAAGGGTGCTGTCAAACTTCCTGATTTTATTCATTTAGATGTTTTTAAGTTTGCTTTCTTTTTTAAAAAACAAATTATTATTATGTTTGGCTGCACCGCATGGCATATGGAACTTTCCTGACCAGGGGCTGAACCCATGCCCACAGCATTGGAGGCATGGAGTCTTAACCACAGGACCACCAGGGAAGTCCTTACATTTATTTTCTGAATTACTCTCCCTGAGAAATAAGTAAATGTATGAAAAGAGAACCAGGAAAATAAAAGGAGGGTAAGAACAGAGGAAAAATATACTTGATCATTCAATCTTGGTTTCCTTCTCAACGAGTCAACTGTGCTTTTAGGATCACAGCTCATTTCCCCCATCTTTTCCTTGTACAACAGGGAAGCATCTTCTGCTGCCATTTTCAGTCGATTCAAAGCTCTGTTCAAAACAAAATGATGCCAGAATCATCAAAAGGAAGGGCACTCAGTGTAGGGTTCTTTGTTCTTCAGTCTGGCCAAGATTTGTCCCAAGGTACAGACATCATTTAGCTGTTCCATTTTCTGGGGTTAGCCTTTTCCAACTTCCTGAGTTTCTTTTTGTCATTAAAAAAACCCCCGACTTTTGTAAAGGAAGCATCCGCTGAGGATGGGGGGCTCCTGGTGGGGAGGACCCCTGGACCTCCTCTCGGCAGGCCCGGGACCAACTTCCTCTCGCCATCACTGTGAGCTTCTCAGGAATGGAAGAGTCACGTGACACAACAGACAGAACTGCTTTGTTGGCTTACAACTCCTGAGAGAGGAACACTATGAAATCTTCTTTAAAGTGGGACTTATTGTAAGTCAAATGTATGTGAAAAGTCTTCTCAAATTAAAAGTAGCTACAGGAGTGAAATTATATGTAAATAGACAGGGCTTCCCTGGTGGCTTAGATGGTAAAAAATCTGCCTGCCATGCAAAAGACCTGATTTGATCCCTGGGTCAGAAAGATCCCCTGAAGGAGGAAATGGCAACCCACTCCAGCATTCTTGCCCGGAGAATCCCATGGACAGAGGAGCCTGAGGTGCTATATATAGTCCATGGGGTCGTAAAGAGCCGGACACGAAAATGTGACTAACACTTTTACTTTCAGACAAGGTTACAATTAATTGTATAAGGATTTTGAGAGTGTCCTCAAAATGTTATGATCACCAGGGCTCTTCTACTAATATTAAGAAATTCGAGACTACTTATAAATCTATATCGAGGATGTCAGTGGATAGAATTCTGTTGAAAGGAGAAATAAAGCTTAAAGATTACCAAGAGATTTGTGTTACCCAAATCTTAAGAAGTGATTAAATATTAACTTGGAGGTTGTTTTTATGGACAAATAATTTTGTTTAACCATTGATCAAAATAGAGTCTTAAGTGAAAAATAAAATCAAAGGGAACTAAATCTCCTCACAGACCAGTCATTTGTGTGTGTGGTGGAAGCAAAACTGAGTTTATCAATCTGGTGTCCTGCTCCTTGAATCTCTCCCTTCCACAAATCGGCAATTCCAGGGGTCCGTGGTGGCTCAGATGGTAAAGACTCTGCCTGCAATGCAGGAGACTCAGTTTCGATTCCTGGGTCAGGAAGCTCCTCTGGAGTGCAGCATGGCAACCCACTCCAGAATTCTTGTCTGGAGAATACCATGGCCAGAGGAGCCTGGCGGGCTTCAGTCCATGAGGTTGCAAAGAGTTGGACATAACCGAGCCCCACCGAGCCCCGATTGGTGCCATGGGGTGATACAGAGGGAAGATCCCCTGATAGCCCCTGATGTAACTAAGTGCCAGGAGGAGAAGGTGGTCAAGTTCATGTCACTAGGAACACCTGCACATAGCTTTGTAAATCCCATGAAGATGTTACATGAAAGTTTTCCAAATTCAAGTAAGTAGTGAGAATGTATTTTATAGTCATCTTTCTTCTTCACCGCCTCTCTGCTTATCTCCATTGTTGGTTGGCATACCCTTCCTCTTAAGTTTGCTTCTTTGCCTCCTTTATTTTATAAGTTTCTTTCCCTCTTGCCATTTGTCCTTGTATTAGTTCCTCTCCCCAGAGAATTGGGGGAGAAGCTCCTTAGAAAATTTTTTTCATGACTTCATTATGAAATAGATACCAAACAGGAACCCCTTTTTTTCCTTTCAACATAAATGTTATATGTAACATATCCATAGTTATAGGTTAATAAAACTTTTCTCAGTAGTTTCAGGAAAAATAAGAGTGGAAAAATTTGCCTTTACTGTTTTATCTTGATTGAGTTGATTGCTATAGCCAGGAGGAACCCATGGTAGGAGTCTCAGAAAATGTCTTATTCCCATCCATAAACAATGGGATGTAGACAAAGGCCTTAATAAATGGGGAGAAGGACAGCTTTTTGGAAAATCAAAGCTCTGTTTTGAGGAAAGAAATGCTTTATTAAGTTTTACAAAATCAATTGCAGTCTTTTCCATAGCATTTGGGGCATAGGCAGTAAAGCTGATCAAGCCTCCTTTTCCAATAGGAAAAAAAAAAAGAAACATAATGTTCTCCATTAGAAGTGGAGTTTTCAGGATGCAGCCCATGTTGGTTACGATGGTGGCTGCTTCTGTAACCAGGAGAGCTTGACCAGGTAGCTGGTCCCCTCTCCCATGTACACCCCTCATGTCTGAACACCAGCAATGAGGTAGGACCTCCTTCCCGTGAAGGAACCATCCCTGGAATGCGGTGCCCACTGAATCCAAGGTTCCATTTTACACAAATTAAGTCTACGCATCAACAGTTTATTGACGTCCATAACATAATCAATAGGAAGAATGCTTAGAGGTTTCTACTCCCACATGTAAGGTTTTTGTGAACAAAGACTTATTTTCAAGCTGAGGTCTCCAAGGAGATCGAGCTTTCTCATGAATGTTAAAACTTCTTGCCCCCAAAGAAAGGCCCAAGATGTCCTATATCCTTATCCCCAAGTTGCTGCAAGACGTGACTAAACCCTGAACTTAGGAACTATCCTTCAGGTGT
Organism: Okapia johnstoni; assembly: GCA_024291935.2. NCBI lineage: Eukaryota > Metazoa > Chordata > Mammalia > Artiodactyla > Giraffidae > Okapia > Okapia johnstoni. The sequence continues at coordinate 54,412,548 of CM044309.1, forward strand.
GAAAGGAGGGAGAGCTGAAATGCGTGAATTGTATGTGGGGGCCTTGATCCCTTCCATGCCCACCACTTGGCCCACACGTTAGGTTGAACGCTGAGCTTCATGGATGAGTTACCAGTTCTTACAAAGCTTGAATGGGATGTATGTGCTCCAATATGATGCTATTGTCCAGCCAGAGGACAATAGCATCACAAAATGCCGTCCTGAGGCTGGCACTCCAGGCACCCTCAAGCCAGGGCCCATGAATATTTATGCCTCCCTTCCCGGGACTGTGACAGGGAGGCGGCTGCTCGGGGTGAAGGCAGACCCGTCAGGTGCTCAGACAGCTGGATTGGCAAAGAGCATCAGTCTTGAAGCTGTTAGAGAGAAGGTTACGTTGAAGCAGTTTTCTGAAACTTTTCTGTGTGCTGCTGGCGCTCCTCTCCACCCAGTGTTTCAGTTTTTGTAAAGAAATCCGTGGAGTCCAGCCTTCTCCTGTGTTTGAGTGGACGATGTTCAGAGTGGTTGGAGGCTAAGAGCACCTATGTGCAGGATAACCTTAAGACTCACTTTGAGGGGATTTTCACCGCCCACCCCACCCCACCCCCCGCCCCGCCCCGGTGAGCAGCAGAAGCAAAATGGATGGTTTTCACCATTTTAACCCTTAAGCTGCTGATCTCTCCTGTTATAATCAAGTGACTTGATCAGCGCGCAGCGAGAGGGGTTCGCACGAGTCGATCCACTTTATATGCAGCAGAGACACTCACAGAGGAGGATTTCACAACACAGGGCTCACCATCCTGTGTAAACCAAGCCACTTTAATCCTAGACAGTGTCACATCTGTCATAAATCCGCGTGGTTTTAAAAGAAGGGACATCTACAGGAGAGGAAAAAAAAACAAAACCTCTGTTTTCTGGTTGTCTTCTCGTATCATGTAGTTTTAAAATAGTTGTAACAATGGACCATTTTTATGTAGGCTAAAGCCACGGCTGCTCAAAAAAGCGGCGGACACTTTTTGTTGGCTAATTTGCAAAACAGTTCAGTGATTGGTGTGGTATTTATTATAAAATGATGACAAAAGGGGTGCTGGTGGTTTTAATAGTTTTAGCTTACGAGGGCTGTCGTTAATTTTGTCTGTAGTGTTGCAGGTGAAAAAATGCACAATGGATAAATAGTCTATATTGGTTTAACTGAACATAATATATAGTGTGTTCTGGAGTTGTTTGTCTCAATAGACTATAGTAATCAAAAGTAATGAACCTATTATGTGCAGGACCTTGGAGAGCGTCGAATGGCAGTAAAAGTGTGGCACATAAAAGGTTTATTAAAGGAAATTAAAGTCCATCATTGCCACACCTGCTCCCCTATTATAAGTCTATGGCAGGTCAGCGCTTTCCATCACAACTCAGCCTCGGAGAGCAGAGATGCATCTCCCTTCCTCATTGCAGGCACACTGCATCCCTGCCCGTGTCAGGATTTAAGGGTGGTAGCTGTGAAGAGCACCTTCTGTCTGCCTCTGATTTTCAACAAGCAAAACAACTTCTTTTTGTTTCAGAATTCCTTCTGATAAAGTGCAAATGTGAATTAAACTGAGATGCTTAAAAGATCCTAGTGAAATTGTTGGAGGTAGCAGGTCAGAATCTATCTCCATGTGGACAAAAACAGCAGGCTTTTAAAGTCTTGGCATCCCTTTGATAATTCACTTGGTTATATTTAAGATCATTAGTAACGATGTTTTAGGGAATTTGATGCTGACAGAAACAACACTCAAAGTTCTCTCCTTATAGATGTGGATGATTATAACTCACCTCTATTTGAAATTACCAGAGTAAAGGTCATCAACATTTCCAGTGGTATTTTACAATAGGGGCATTTCGAGGTTTTGTGTTACGTTGGTTTTTTACAATGGGAATTTTTTTTCCTAACTTAGAAACAGGCCTGTATCCGAAGTTGGTCATGCATATGTGCTCAGTTGTGTCCAACTCTGTGTGATCCTATGGGCTGTAGCCTGCCAGTCTCCTCTGTACATAGGATTTTCCAGGCAAGAAATACTGGAGTGGGTAGCCATTCCCTCCTCCAGGGGATCTTCCCGACCTAGGGATAGAACCCACATCTCTTGTGTCTCCTGCGTTGGCAGGCAGGTTCTTTAGAAAGAGGCCTGTATCCAAAAGGGTCTAGAAATACAAGGGAATCTGGTTGAGTAACTTAGTCTGGAACATTTTGGTTTGGTATTTGAGGTTTTGTCTCTTTCACAACCACTGTTAATCAGACCATTCTTCTTTCCATCTTCATGATGCCCAAAGTGTCTGAGTCACTAGTGAGCACTTGCAGACAAGAACATCTGCCCTCTTGTCCATTTCCTCTGGTTTCAGCATCTATAGAAGTGTTCCAGAACTTGAGGCTGTGAGAGCAGTCACAGTTCTGTCTCCGCAGAGTCAGATGCAGTTCAGGAGTGGGAAAACTCCTCTGCTCTTCATAATGACCTTCAGAACTTCTAGTGGCGTGTGTTTGTATTTTAGTCAGTGTCAAAGGAATGACCCAGGACTTTGTGTTCACATTACAGATGGATGCAGAGGCTGAAGATAAAACGCTTCGTACCCGTGCAAAAGGAACCAAGGGTGAGTTAGCATGCAGATTCCATGACCCTGTGCCCAGCACACCGTGAAATGTGGGTGTCCCATGCTTGGTCCCTGATGTGTAGTCAGGAGGATCACAACTTCCTCAGGGTTCCCATTTTTAAATCAAGCCAGGACGCTGCATCATGGTACTAAGAGGCTAAAGAATATGAACCAGGAGTTGAAGGACCCAGAAAAGGCCAAATAATGTAGGATGCTAATGTTTATGAAATGCAACCATGAGTAGATTTAAACATCCTGCAAAACAGTATAAGGGTCAGCGAGGGAAGAAGACTTTGTGGAGACCTCAAATTATCGACGTGACCTTTAACATCCAAGAGAAAAGTCCAAACCATTCATTTATTGCCAAAGTGGGTTTTGATTTTTATGTTACCTGGTTTAGTGGCTCCCAATCTAAACTTCACGCGTAAAATGACGATGTTTGGTTTTGGACTGTCCCCGCCGGGAATTTCCAGCAGCTCTGCAGAGTCATGTCTGAAAGGTTTAACTTGCCGGTTAACTTCTCTTTTTGTAGCCAACAGATGGTAATGTAATATTGAAATATAAACAGGCCCTTGATGATCGAAACATCTGGAAAACAGGATTGACTGGCAATAATACCCCTTAAGGAAAATAACTTTTATTATAATTAGCTATATTTGTGTGACCCTCCATTCTAAACGGAAGGTTTGTCCTGGCCTCTGGAGGAAGCTGGATGGTTGTTCCTGGCCTGACCCACTTCAGGTTGGCTTCCTGGTGGAGGAAGGGTTGGGTTGGGGAGTGATCACGCAGTTGTTTGGAAGCATTTTGAGATTTACAGTTGAAAGCATCTAATCAAATTTGATGCTTTTGTTAGCTGTGTTTGTGTTGTATAGTCAAGGTACATAATCCCCATTTCAGTGAAGTATGGAATCATCCATTTTTTAAAATTACAGGATGATTTTTTTTTTCAGTTAAAATAGAACCCTCATTATCATTCGGCATGATAACCAAAATGCAGAATCATGCTTTTGCATTTGGTCCAAGATATGGAATTTTTCTCTACCCAAACTGAAGTTGTACAGTATTCTTTCCCGGGTTTAGTTTAAGTTACTTTAAAAGTAATTACATCATACACCCTATTATTTGGAGCAGCTTCCCTGGTGGCTCAGTGGTAAAGAATCTGCCTGCAAGGCAGGACATACAGGTTTGATCCCTGGATCAGGAAGATCTCCTGTAGAGGGAAATGGAAACCCACTCTAGTATTCTTGCCTGGGAAATTCCATGGACAGAGGAGCCTGGTGGGCTACAGTCCCTAATATTTGGAATGCAATTTTGGAAACATCAAAGTTTTAGGCAGCAAAGTTCTCCATGGAATAAGAGTTTTTAAAACAAAACTAGTTTTATCACTATTTAGGATAGGCTCACGTCTGCCATAAATATCAGTATTCTAGGAACTGTATTTGGATTATTCGAATCTCTTATTCTGACTTTTGAAAGCACACAACTCTCTCGTACTTCAAATGCATTTTAATTTGCCATTCTTTTTGGACTTTGAATCCTTTTGGCACATGCATAAGCACTCTTGAACAGAGCCAAAATGTTGGAGAAATGAAACAACTGTTTCTCATGTAGCGTGAGTCATCTTTAAAACCACCTGTTGTCTCTCTCAATATGCTGCTTATTCTGTGGTAGGCAGGTATTTATAAACATGAATTTCTTAGTTTCCATCATTTCTTTTTTTTCTCTAACTGCTTTCTTTTACAAATTTATTTATTTTTTAATTGAAGGATAATTGCTTTACAGAATTTTGTTGTTTTCTGTCAAACATCAACATGAATCGGCCATAGGTGTACATATGTCCCCTCCTCTTTCACCTCCTTCCCATCTTCCTCCCTATCCCACCCCTCTAGGTTGATACAGAGCCCCTGTTTGAGTTCCCTGAGACATGCAGCATTCCCATTGGCTGTCTATTTTACATTTGGTAATGCAAGTTTCCATGTTACTCTCTCCATACATCTTACCCTCTCCTCCCCTCTCCCCATGTCCATAAGTCTGGAAAAATCCAAGCTGTTCTTTCTATAAGTGTCTTATTTTTAATTGGAGGTTGAAATCAACGTGACTCAAACTTCTCCTCTTTCTCCAGGAATAAAATTGATGGAACAGAATCTTAGGACATTTATTAATAAAATATTGTCCATTTAATTTAAATGCTTGTTTAATATAAATAAAACGCAAACAAGATTCTTTTGAAAATTTTCCTAGAGACAATAAAATTGATTTAAAAAGTAGTTCAGGGACTTCCCTCGCAGTCCAATGGTTAAGACTTCACCTTCCAATGCAGAGGTGTGGGTTCGATCCCTGGTCGGGGAGCTAAGATCTCACATACCTTGCAGCTGAAAAATCAAAACAAGAAGCAGAAGCAGTAGTGTAACAAATTCAATCCACTTAAAAAAATGGTCCACATTAAAAAAAAAAAACTTAAATAAAACAAAAAAATAGTTTGTCCTCTGTGCTCCTGTACTATTTTGGTGAGACTCTAGAAAGAGGTATTTGGAAGTTGATCCATGACTGCAAAGTCCCAGGGTCACTGGAGGCCTGATCTAGAACTATCTGTTCTGGGCCATGGTCACCTGTCTTCTTGTGTCCAAAGAACCAGAACCGGAAAGATGAATCAGCTCAGAGGGAAGCTGTTGGGTCTGCACTAACCAGGGCTTCCCAAGTGGAGCTAGCACACACCTACCAATGCAGGAGATGTAGGAGACTTGGGTTTGATCCCTGGGTCGGAGGAGGGCCTGGTAACCCACTCCAACATTCTTGTCTAGCGAATCCCATGGACAGAGGAACCTGGTGGGTTATAGTCCATGGGGCTGAAAAGAGTCAGACGATACTAAAGTGACTTAGCACGCAGGTACTGCACTAACCACGTGCTGGTCGTTATCCCGAGGAGGTGAAAGGTTTCTCTCATACAGTTTTCGAAATTATACACTGATTTTCCTTTTCTGTCTTTCTTTTTGTCAGTAGCACCAATGGATTCTCTAATGCAGGAGCTCAGGTAAGAGTTGCCCTACTTTACTTTTTCTAAGATTGATGGCTTTAATTATTAGAATGTTTTGTACTTTTTAAGCCTCAGATCCTCATTTTACTGTTGGCACTAAGCCAATGGCCTATTTCATGCACCTTTGTCTCTACACCAAAGAGACAAAGAACGGGAAAAACTACTGACTGTCCATCTAAAACAATCCAAGCTAATATTTTGATAATAAGACACCATTTTTCTGTAACGTGAGTGATTTCCCACTTTCTCCTTGTAGGGTGTGCTGTCTCTGTGTGCACACCCTGCATGCGGTTTGTTTTCGTGCTGATGGAAACAGAGAACTGAGGTCATCTGAGAACCTGACTGATAAGTAAGCCCAGTCCAGAATGCTCCCTGTTTCTCCTTAATAATCAGATAGTTCTTTTTTTAGATCCCACGTTTAAGTGATATCACATGATATGTCTTTTTTTGTCAGGCTTGTTTTACTTAGTTTGATAATCCCTGGGTCCACCAACATTGCTGCCAGTGATATTACTTCATTCCTTTTAAAGGCTGAGTAATATTCCATTGTACATATGTACCACATCTTCTTTACCCATTCATCTGTTGATGAACACTTACGTTGCGTCCATGTCTTGGCTAATACAAATGAACTTATTTACAAAACAGAAGTAGACTCACAGACATAGAAAATGAAGTTATCCTTACAAAAAGGAAGAGGGGAATAAATTAGGAGTTTGGGATTAACATAGACACACTACTATATATAAAATCAATAAACAAGATCCTACTGTATAGCACAGGGAGCTATACTCAATATTTTGTAATAACCTCTCACGGAAAAGAATATGAAAAAGAAATTATATATAATATATACGTAGCTGAATCACTGTGCTGTGTACCAAAAACTAACACAACCTTGTGAATCAGCATACTTCAGTTTAAAAAATTTTTAAAAATTATCAGATAATCATGTGAATTTTTGACTGTAGGTATTTGAAGGTAATGTGACATGGAATTTGGGGCGGATCTAAGCACTTCAGACTTAGAGACTGTGATATGGGCCTCAAGCAATGCTCTGGAAATTCCAGCTGAGTAGTTTTTGCAGAATAAACTCCAATACGTAGGTTTTCTTTAATAGAGTCTTTGCAAGGTCTAGCTTTGTTTTGTTTTGAAGTGCATATTTAAAAAGAAACGCATGCTGCTGATACGTTTTCTGTCCTGGTGCTATTTTATAACAAAATTTGTCAAGCAGAGGAACCCCTTGTCTCTTCTCTAGGTGTGCAAACCCAGAAAGTCCCAAACTCGGGATCTAATCCATCTTTCTGAAAACAGTGATAGTATCATGTTCCTCGGGGGAAGTGTGTAGAAACTGGAGCATGGGCAACAGTGTCTGGACATGTAACGGTGTGTGAATGTGTAACAGTGTCTGGTACACCTGGAAATTTACAGTGTATGCATTGACAGTTTACATAGTCATTTTTCCAGGTAGTTGTGCTCTGTGACTTCCTAAACGAGTGCCTTCAGTCCATTCATCAATTGAGTGGGACGGGATCTGTCAGAATTGGGTACAAGCCTTCATGCTGGTGCTTTTCTCTGTGGAAGTGTGTTTGTAGGAAAGCCATGGCCCTTTCTACATGGATGTTGTCATTGAGAATTTTACAGTTTAAACTGCTTTTATAAGAGTAGAGCCCAGAATACACCCACACATAGGGACAGGATTAAATGGCCGAAGTATCTGGCTCCTTTAAATTCTTGCTTTTGCGTCTTTTCTTGTTGACAATTCCTATTTGTTTGGAGATGATGTCTCTGAGGAATAGAGGAGAGAAGTTGACAGTGCTCAAGGATTCAGGGGTCTGTGATATGTGCCCTCCCAGGGGGGTCCTTGGTGGCCTCACAGCTGAAGAACTAAGTGTGTTTTCCAGTAGGGTTCTTTGGAGGGAGTTGAACTACTCAGAGGCAGGGAAAGCCTTTTGAGTAATGTGTCTTGAAGAATAATGTGAAAAACAAAGGAAAATTTTGAAGAAATTAATATATTTTGTGTTTGACCTAAAATTTATAGAGAAAAAAGACTTTAGCAGAGAGAAACAACTTTGTGAGAGAAGCAGCATTGTTTAAATAATCTCATTGGAAAAGACCCTGATGCTGGGAAACATTGAAGGCAGGAGAAGGGGACAACAGAGGATGAGATGGTTGGATGGCATCACCGACTTGATGGATATGGGTTTGAGAAAGCTCTGGGAGTTGGTGATAGACAGGGAAGCCTGGTGTGCTGCAGTCCATGGGGTTGCAAAGAATCGGACACAATTGACTGAATTGAACTTAACTAATGGAGAAGTAGAGATTACTATTTAAGCAATATTTAAATATGTTAATATTTATTAGCATCAATAATTACAGTCAAACTAATATTTATTGAGAGCTAGAGAGTCCTGAGTGTCCTGGAGCAGTTTGTCTCAATTCTCCAAGAACCTTACAAGGTAGAAACTATTATTTTTCTAATTTTCGGATGAAGAAAGTGAAAATAAATAGTTTACATAAATAGCCTAAGATTAAACAACTAGTAAGGAATTCAGACTTCTGACTCAGGCCAACTCCTCACCCTGGCTGTGTGCTCTCTCCTGCACAGTTAATGCTGATTGTCCAGAATATGAATCAAAAAGAAAGTCTGCCATCCATGTCCTCAGAATCTGGATTGTTACAATTTTGCAGTTTAACCCTTACGGTTTATTTTTCAAAGCCTGTTGATGTTCAGTTGCTCAGTTGTGTCCAACTCTTTGTGATCCCATGGACTGTAGCTTGCCAGGCTTCTCTGTCCGTGGGATTCTCCAGGCAAGAATACTGGAGTGGGTTGTCATTCCCTTCTCCAGGGGATCTTCCCGACCCAGGAATCAAACTTGCATTTCAAAGCCTAGTTTTCTGAAATTCAAAAAAGAATACACTTCAATTAAAAATAACACTTCCTTGTCTCCTAATTCTCTAAAAAAATGTTTGTCAGATATTCAATTTTTCCTAACTTGTGATTAAATTAATCAATCAATTCAGAAAGCTTGTGATAATTGCTGGAAAATTTATAAGCAAAATGAATTCACCTATTTTTTCTTTACTGAAAATGAGTTTATAAAAATTACTGATTATTGTTAATTTGATAATTACTTATTTTCAACAGCCTGATCATGCTCAGGCTAAATAGGTCTCAAGCTGTTTCTTAAATGGCTCAAGTTGATCCAGGTATGAACCCTAATTGCCAACCTATATAAACCTTGAAAAATAGTCCGATTCATATGGAAAATTATAGTTTTGATCTCTTTTTAATTTTGTCCAGCTTTATCCATTTGCTACAGTTGTTCCTCTGACTGATTCTGCACCTTTGTTCTGGTCCAGAACCCAGAATTTGTTGCCCCTGAATTCTGAGTATCTAAGGAAATGTGGCTGATTTACCCCAGTGTAAAAGTTGTGGCTCTTTTGCAGAGAACCTTGGCAACTTTATTTAGTTCTTTCTTTTAGAATGCATTAGACATGTTATTGCTTCTATAGCTACTACTTACAAAAACACTAATACAAATGAAGCTGATTTAAATATACTGCATATTGTTCCTGACACTAATAAAAATTGATACTGACATTCTCATCTTCTTATGATCCTCTATGTCAGCTACTATCTTCACCATTAAAAAAGCAATTTATAACCCCAGACCCACCTTTAATCATGTGTCTTATTAGCATTTCCAGCTTTTCCTCCAGCACAATTCAGGTTACATGTGGTACTGAGGGGGCTCTCACGCGTCCATCTAAATCATGACTGTTGGATTTTCTGTGCTCTTTTCTTTCATTACTGTTATCCTTAATCTGATCCTCCTGCAATTGCATCTGCTAATATTGGTAATTGTGTCCTGCATCGGCAAAGTGTTTTACACCAGTCCAGCCCCTCTCCTCTCATTAGGAAAATATATTCCAGCCTCTGAAATGGCTTTTCTATGTGACTCCTTAGAGGCACAAGTGAATTCAAGGCTTTTAATTATATTAGAGGTAAATCCCACTGTCCTTTCATGGTCTTATTGCTGCTTCCCAGTTAGCTGAAGTTTTGTAATAAAATTTCAATTTAGTTGTCTCTTTTTACTTTGTTCGGTCACTAAATCATGTCTGACTCTTTGTGATCCCATGGACTGCAGCAAGCCAGGCATCCCTGTCCTTCACAATCTCCTGGAGTTTGCTCAAATACATGTCCATTGAGTGATACTATCCAATCATCTCATCCTCTTCTTTCTTTGGTGCTTGCTTGCTTCAGTTGTGTCTGAAACTATGACCCCATGGACTGTAGCCTGCCAGGCTCCTCTGTCCATGGGATTCTTCAGGCAAGAATACTGGAGTAGGTTGCCATTTCCTTCTCCAGGAGATCTCAACCCAGGGAGTAAACCCGCATCTCTTGCCTCTCCTGCATTGGCAGGCAGTTTCTTTACCACTAGCGCCACCTGGATACACAACCTTTTTACACAGCACAGTTTTCTACTCTTGATTGCTTGAAGTGTTCATTCAGCACTTACTCTGCACCAGTGTTTCCCCAATTAGCACATTGGTATAATAAACCAGGGAATTATATGATAACATCCCTGTGGGTGACATTGTAGAGGGAGAGGTTCCCTCCTACTCAGGGAGCAGGTGTCTCCCAGAGCCTCTGCTCGGAGCACCGCTGGGCACTTATTAGAAGTGCAGTTTCCCAGGCTAACTCCAGACTGAGTGAACCTGCATTCTTATGAGGTCTCTGAGAGCATGACAACCATTCAAGTATGCTTGCCTGGGAAATCCCATGGACAGAGGAGTTTGTGGGCCACAGTGTGTTGGGATGCAAGGAGTCAGACACAATTGAATGACTGACACTTTCACTTTCCACAGGCATCCACAATGTATTCTCAGAAGATTTGGTTATGTCTCAGACAAAATCCAGAGTCTCTTTCAGCTTCCATTGATCACGTGACTGCCTTGTCACCTTGATGTGTAGGTTACCAATGCACTGAGGTTCCTTCAAGCTGCCCAGGCAAGTCACAGTTCAGATGCAGTCACTGTCTTCTCACCCAGTTGTTCCATGGAGCATCCCTAACCCAATGTAGAAGCATTTCATTCCATCTCTTATTTCTCCTTCATCTTCTGAGAAGGAACAATTAACCTGAATCACTGGCAGTGTTCTTCATCTTTGTTGTTATCTCTCAAGTAAGCTATTAATATACCCACCTGAAGTCTCCTCTCAATTACAGTGTGTGTTTGCAAACATTAGAGTTCTGACACTTTGTTGTGTTTTTCCTGCTGGAAGTGTGAACCCAGATAAACGTGTCCCACATGCTGACACGTCAACTCTCTACCCCTAAAGCGTGTGTGTGCTTTAGTTGCAATGTTTCTTCTCCATGCGTGACTTCCTGGAACTCTAACACGGACTGGGACTTTGTCAGGGAAGTGTGTTGGGGAGAAACTGGGTGAACCGCCGCCCTGAATCCAGGGGACCTCACTGTGGGTCAGACCCTCTGTGGGACCTCGGAGCCGTGTTCAAATGTCACATCCCTCTGCCTCCTTGACTAAGCCTGCTCCGTGTAGCATTTTCAGTCTCAGCCCCTGGGTCCCACTAACTGTCCCCCACCTCCAAGCAGAGCTAAACTGACCTCCGGCTTTATGCAGACGTGTCTTCTGACTTGTCTTTGCCTTTGAAGCTCTCTGCTACCTTTTCACTTAGTTTTCTTCCTTGTGTGATCATTCTCCTTGTTTATTTCATCCTCCTTGAAACAGCAAGTGCTTTTTTCATATCACATCCACTTCCAAATGTTCTTCTTCCAGTTTCATCACCAGACTGTTTTCTGCAGGAAATCCCAAGCCTAAAACTCCTTCTTATTTTATTATTTTATTTTATGTTATATCATTCTCTTTCCATCTCAATTCTATTACATCTGTTCCTGGCAAGATTCTATCCTTTATCTTTTCCCCTGTGGGGTTTTTAGTCACTCTTTAAGGCTAATGACTAATGTCATCTCCGCCATGAGCTGTCCCCATGACCTCCCAGGCTGACTAATACTTTCTTCCATTGTGTCCCCAAAGCACTGCTTTTCCTGTCTATTTTAAAGCACTTATTACTTTGAATTATAGCTATTTTATTATTCATTCATCCATCTGTCCACCCATCCGGAAGAAAGAAGATCCCCTGCCTTCAAGTTTAGAATTTGGTTGGTGAGACATCAAACAAAGAGCAAACTATTGAACAAAACTTTAATGAATCATATATAATTCTTTTTGATATACTGTAAACTTTTTGGAAACAAGAAATCTATTTTATTTACCATTGTATCTTTAGTACATGATGTTACTTGAGGTTTTTTTTTCTTATTGTCTACCAATGTTCATTTAGAGAATAAGTAATGCAATTAGTGGGCTTCGTAGGTGGTACAGTGGTAAAGAATCCACCTGCCATTGCAGAAGACACAAGAGACCTGAGTTCAATCCCTGGGTCAGGAAGACCTGGAGACCTGGAGAAGGGATTATTGGCAACTCACTCCAGTATTCTAGCTTGGGAAATCCCATGGACAGAGAAGCCTGGTGGGCTTACAGTCCATGAGGTCGCAAAGAGTCAGACACGACTGAGCAAGCACGTTTACCTTGATGTAATTAGTGACTCGTATGAAGGAATTTTTATTTAATATGTTGATTCTCTTTTATATAGTGCCTATAACCTCTCTGCTTTCAAATTCTTCAATTCTTTTCTTACTTCTGTCCCTTCAAAGTCAAGACTATTTAAAAGGGTTAAGATCCCATAGTAATAAAATAATAAAAAGTGCCAAAAAAGTAATAAAAATAAGTAAAATCAAGACCGTTTAGTTGGCAAAGCTTCCACCAGCCCCTTGACTACAAACCAGGCCACTCTCACTGTAATAGTCATTTCTCTTTTATTTTCTATCATCAATACATGTTTTCCTCTACAGTCTATTTCATCCAACATAAAAACAAGGTGCTCTTAATTCTGTTACTTTCTCCCTTAGTTTCCTTTGGTCATTTTCAGTCAGGAAAAGAAATCACAGCCAGAATATAAGTGCCTACTGCCCGTTTCTGAGATGCTTTTGGAAGGAATCAGCCAGTGAGTCTGTGGACAGGAGGCCTGGGGTCACAGGGCAGCAGGTAGAACCGCAGCTACTGGATGCATGGACACTTGGAGGAAAGCGAGGACTGGAGCATCTGATCCGTGAAGGTGCTCACGTGGTCGCCACCTGAGGTCGGGGGCATGCCTCCACTCTATGGCATGCTGCTCTTGGGGCAGGATGTTCTCCAGGCCAGGACAGCCACACTTGTAGGGAAACGATCTCATATACCGGGGTGACCATGGAGTCAGGTCTGCTCTTCCTGGTACTACCCGAAAGCTGAGAGAGTTCACACCCCTCAGCTCTCTGATGACTTGTGTCCTTGGAGGTAGAAGCAGACACAGAGCCCCCCGTCTCTCTTGGGGTTAGGGGCTCCAAGTTCCTTGCAGGAAGGAAGGGCTGGCAGGCCCACTCACCTTCTTGACCTCACCTGCCTCTCTGATTCTATCTCAGCTCTCATCTTTCTCCCTTGGCTCCCCAGTCTCTAAACACTGGACCCTCACCCCAGGTGTGTCCCTGACCCTCTTTGATGGTAACTTCTTGGTGAATTCTTCCAGGCTTTCAGTCCACTTTCATGTCAAATTTGCTCTTTCCTGAACTTCAGACTCACTCTAATGGGAAGTGACTTGTGGACTTGCAGGCTCAATCTTTAGTTGAGAGCTCCTAAATCAGGGACGGCCTCTAAAAGCAAGTTATTTCTGATTCAGTGGAATACTTGGCTGCCAAAGCACTGCACAGATTTGTGTGTGTGCATATATATACTTCCACATACACACATATAGTGAGATGACACATACATTTACATACACCCAATTTTAATAACACATCAGAGGAGATGATCCCTCCTAATTCAGCACTCACTTGACTATTTTAATGCTTGATCCTCCTTTTAAATATTTCTCCTATATGGCAGCAAGTTCTGTGAAATGATTCATGATATGTTTTGGTGAAGTGGAGAAGGATAAATGGAAGCCATCCAAATGTCAGACAACTCTTGTTCATACCGATGGCCTTGTGTGTATCTGTAAGTTTCTAGGTTTTTTTTCAGTTTGGAAAATAAGAAAGGAAACTAGATTTATGGACCAAATATCTGCATTCAGGTAAATGTCAAGAAATAAAATCGGCATTTACGATGGTAGTCATAAAAGAGCCACATGCTCTGAAAGTGTCTTTTGTCACAGTCGTGTTAAAAGCCAGACATCACCGTTTTTGTTGATGGAGTTGTGTTGTGTTTGTGTGTTTGCCTTGTCTGTTTTGCTTCCATCAGTGGGTGAGCCTCTCCCTCATGTTGGTCGCTCTTGGTGTCTACTTCTGCTGGTCTTTGACATCGTGCCCTCGGCACACCCACACACAAATGCACACACGCACACAGGGGCACACGCACACACACACGGGCACACACACACAGGTGCACACGCACAGATGGGTACACGCAGTTTCCTCCCAGCCTCCTTTCCCTGATGTTTCCACCTCATATTCTCTCCCTCTCTCTCCCTTTCCTTCTCTTCATATTACCTTTTCTTCTTCTGCAAATGTCTGCTTTCCATGTTCTACTAGGTCCACCCCTCTTGAAACTGAGAAAACCATTCTTTTGAACACTGAGAAATATCTATAGTAGAAACCACACCAGGAATGACCAGGAAAAGAAATCAGCAAATAATGAAAAAGGTCAACATTGATAAAATCTGTTCTAGATGACAAAAATGATGTGACTCTCCTTCTTACTACAGAATAATCATATATAAAGACTACCTGACAGAAGTATGTGTATATAAATGTCATCTGAAGAAGTGAATTCATTATATTTTAAAGAGCATGAAGCCACGATGTTAGTTGCTAATATGCCAAATATGGTTACGATTATCTTTTGAATGTAAAAACATTGCCTTTTTAAAATATTTTTATTTTTTAATTAAGTAACTAATTTGGCTGTACCAGATCTTAGTGGTAGCACATGGGATCTTTGCTCTTCATTGAAGCATGTGGAATTTTTAGTTCCAGCCTGTAAAGTCTTAGTTTTGATATGTGGAATATAGTTCCCTGACCAGGGATCAAATCTGGGCCCCCTGCATTGGGAGAGTAGAGTCTTAGCCACTCGACCACCAGGGAAGCACCCAAAACATTTCATTCTTACATCAAATTTTTAAATGAATTAAGCCTTACTCTCTGTCATTCTCAATATTCAGAGCCAATCAGAGCCTGCTCCTTAGAAAGAGTTCACGTCTGCACATCTTGGGAAAAACAAAAAGTCAGTAAATCTTCACAGGAGAGAACAGAGGACGCCTGTGTTCTAGTCATTCAGTACTAAAATAAGTGGTACTTGATGCTTCCTGATCTTCATTTAAAGCCACCAAATGTAGGGTTTACTTGTGTGGTCCTGATGTGTTTCCAGGAGTGACTGCCCCACGATCACAAAGAGGCTACAAACCTATCCCTAGTTCATGATTTTACTTTGTGAATGAAGTAGGATTTACTGACTCACCTGCTCCTGTTAACCCCACCCCCAATCATCTCTCTTTTGGCTTTCCTCGGTGGAGAGGGCAATTAGGAGCAAAAGCCCATGTGGATCAACGACCTGCTGTTCCAAGGAGAATGGGCAGCCACATCGTGTGAGCAGTCACTGGGTAGGTTTTGATGCCTCTCCCGGGGAAAGGCAATTCCTGTTCATATGAAGTCATCTTCATACACTTACATCTGGATGGAATTCAGCTTCAGGCCACATTTATGAAGTGTGATACCAAGACCCAGGCCTTATAGATGCACTGGTGCTGGTGCATGCATGCTCAAGTCGTGTCCGACTGTTTGCAACCCCAAGGACTGTAGCCCTCCAGGCTCCTTTGTCCATGGAATTTTCCATGGAGTGAAAATACTGGAGTGGGTTGCCATTTTCTCCTCCAGGGCATCTTCCCGACCCAGGGATCAAACCCTTGTCTCCTGCATCTCCTGCACTGATAGGCGGGTTCTTTACCACTGTGCCACCTAGGAATTCTATAGATGTGTAGGAGATAAGAAATGAACAAGAAGCACTCTGTTCCCTTTTAGACAGTTCCAGGTTACTGGGAGAGACAATGACAATTAGGGAGTTAGGTTTTACAGTCATGGAAACTTCCAGACCCCCATGGTGGCACAGTAGGAGTGTGTTCTGACAGTGTCGTCAAAATGATATCACAGGGAAGAATGTGTCCACCAGCATGGTGGGGCGAGGGGAGCAGGAGGGTTGAGAGAGTGTTCTTAGCTCCTTCCACTGTTACTCAGGATTCAGAACAAGTTTTTATTATTGTTGTTATTATTCTTATTATTATTACAATGTGGCTTTTAATGACTTGACTATTTTATGAAAAAACTGTTGTGGACATTATGCAAGTAATTGATCATTCATAAAACTTAATCCCAATTAAATGAGGAAAAAGCATCTATTAGCTCTGGCCTTATGGGAAAAAAACTCTCGCTCTTATAAACCTGATATTATCAAATAACCTTGCCGATGGAATCAGTGTTCCATGACAGCAAACCAACCATCGATAAATAGCAACAACGTGGCTGCTGAATTGATGACAGGAGTCACAGGAGAAGCTTAAATCATAGGTTTTCTGTGGGTGCTGTGCTTCACACAGCTCTGTGAACATGAGTGTTGGCATGAGTGTCCACCATGTGGCTGAGCGAGCTGGGCGTGGACTCGGGGATTGTCCTCCATGAAAGAAAAGTGACTCCCCAGGCTCGTCTGTGTAAAAGTAAACTTGTGTTTGCGGTGGCCTGTGACTTGGAAATCAGGAGGCCCATTTCACGTGAACACAGACTTAACCTTCCCGCAGGGGCCTGTCTCCTGATTTCGTAGAAGCTGGTCGAATAGCCGGGCAAGAACTTGCTGCCAAAGTCTCGCCATTCCTCCCGGGTACTCGGCTGTGGGAGCTGCTCCCAGGTGGTCCCTCTCGTTGCCTACATACCCCTCCATCCACACCTCCTTCTTGCCTAGCATCCCTGCTTGCCTAGATGGCTTACCTGGTGACCTTCATCCCTAAGGGACCTGAGCCCTGGTCACCATGACCTTCAAGTTCTCTGGCTGCTGCCCAGCT
The DNA here is from genome assembly GCA_024291935.2 of Okapia johnstoni. NCBI lineage: Eukaryota > Metazoa > Chordata > Mammalia > Artiodactyla > Giraffidae > Okapia > Okapia johnstoni. The sequence goes on from CM044309.1 coordinate 54,429,341, forward strand.
GATTGGCTGTCAAGTCTGGCCAGAAAGAACCAGGAGAGGCCAAGAGGGTCACTTAAGGGCCAAATGTGTTCTTCTCCATTCCCCAAATTTAATGGCAACCTTGCTGTTCCCAATGACCAGGATCCATATTCCTGCCAGGATGGCAACATTCCCCTGCCTGCTGGGCTCCCTGCCCAGGAAATCCACGGGACTGAGAGGCAGGCAGAGCTAGAACTTTGAATGGACTCTCAGGCGTCCTCCAGTGGAAGCCCTCCCTTAGGGGACCACGACCTTTAGACCCTCAGAGCATAGATGTAGGGGGAGCACCGACTCAATGGACATGGCTTTGGGTAGACTCTGGGAGTTGGTGATGGACAGGGAGGCCTGGCGTGCTGTGATTCATGGGGTCGCAAAGAGTCGGACACAACGGAGCGACTGAACTGAACTGAATGTACAGATCCTTCAAGTTGGTCATTAGGAATCATGCTAAACCAAGTCATTCCTAATTCCACCTGTTTGTTAGTTCTTGGGCCCAAATATCCAAACCATGGAGGGCAGGACACTACATAGCTGTCATCAAGTGTGCATACTGGCCCCCAAGAAGGCACGCCCTCTTGGCAGGGTAGCACCTTCAAGCCACCATCTCAGCTTTGCCTTTGAGAGGTTATTCTGTCACTCCATCAGGCTGGGATGTGCTGTAAGTCATACCAGTGCTGGCTCTCTTAGAGACGTATGAGAATCCTTGTTGGCAGAACGTTCAGATAGCTGTCTGAAGCACTGAAGATGGTCCAGGCGAATCCATACTCAAATACATGTTGTGTGTGTGTTAGTCACTCAGTCATGTCTTATTCTTTGTGACCCTACAGACTGTAGCCTGCCAGGCTCCTCTTGGGGTTCTCCCAGGCAGGAATACTGGAGTGGGTTGCCATTTCCTTCTTCAGGGCATCTTCTGGATCTAGGGATCAAACCCACGTCTCCTGCACTGGCAGGAGGATTCTTTACTGCTGAGCCAGTGGGGAGAATGCCAACAGTCCTGGTTCCACTCGCTGATGAAGGTTGGAAAGTATGTATCTGCCACATCAGTGACTGCGAAACGCTCATAGTTGTGTCTATGTTAATCTGTAAAGCAAATATCCTTTATTTTGGTCTATCAGTTGCAATTAGAACTATTATTTGAGTTTGTGGTTGCCCACTGTTAACCCTGAGGATCAGTCTTACTAAGAGTCTGCACTTTAACTTTTTATTTTATTTTGGAATATAGCCGATTAACAGTGTTGTGATAGTTTCAGGTGCATAGCAGAGGGGCTCAGCTATACATCTACATGTATCCATTCTCCCCCAAACTCCCCTCTCATCCAGATGGTCACATGACATTGAGCAGAGTTCTCTGTGTTGTACAGCAAGTGCATGTCCATCCCAAACTCCCTAACTATCCCTTCCCCCTATCTTTCCCCCTAGGCAACCACACGTTTCTTCTTTAAGTCTGAGAGTCCCTTTCTGTTTTGTGAATAAGTTATTTTGTATCACTTCTTTTTAGATTCCCTGTAAAAAGGATGTCATAGGCTATTTCTCTGCCTAACTTCCTTCACTCACCCTGTTAAATTTAATGAAGAGAAAGAACATAGGGCCCACCAGCCATGCATCCTCTAAGTTTTAAGTGACACTGATCACTGTCATTTCTTCTAGAATATGATGTTTGGGGGTTACTATTTTGATGCTGGGATGGAGAAGTTTTAGAGGATTCCACTTACAGTTCCCACTTCACTTGCCAAGAAGCCAGTTATGTTTTTGTGTTTACCTGGAGAGGAAAGAGCCTGAGTGCCTCTTCATTAGTGTATCAGTTTTTCTGCCATGTTTTTGCCCACTTTTAAGTTACTTGTCATTTTCCTATTTATTTGAAAGAATTATTTGTCTTATTGGCCTTTTATTGTTTTGAAGAGTGTAATATATCTACAGAAGCATGTACTTATCATAAGAGTAGAGCTCAATGAATTTTCACGACCTAAACAAGTTTGTGTAAATAGATTAAAAACCAGAATATTGACAGAAAGCTCTCCCTATTGGCTAGTATCTCTTGATGAATAAAGGTTCTTAAGTTTAAAGTGTTCTGATTTATCAGCGTTTTCCTTTAAATCATTGCATTTTGTAAACTGCTTAGCAAGTTTTTGTCAAGGTCATGACAAATCATTTTTTTCTGGAAGTTTTATTGTTTTATAGTACGTGGTTTAAATCCATAACCTATCATGAATAGTTTGTTGTATGCACCACCAGTTAGAGTCAAGACTTTTTTTTTCAGATAAATATTCAGTTGACCCATTGCCAGCCACTGAAGAGACAACTCTTTCCCCAGTGACACCTTTGCCATAAATTGACCGTATTTGTGTGAGTCTATTTCTGGGTCCAGTAGATGGAACATATACTCTGTTCTTTTTCTCTGTTTGTTTATGTTTGCACCAGAAACAGCTGTCTCAGGTACTAAAGGTTTATGATAAACTCTGATATCCAGGTCTGCAAGTCTTTCAACTTCCTCATTGTTCTTCTTCGAGACCATTTTTGCTGTTCTTGGTTCTTTTAATTTACACACAAATCTTAGAGTGAACTTGTCAATTGCTAAAAAAAGAAAAAAACTCTTCTTGGGATTTTGTTTGGGGTTGCATTAAATCTAGTAGGTAAAATTTGAGAAGAATTGACATCTCTCAGTACTGAATCTTTTATTCCATGAACATTTTCTATTTCTTCCTTTATGAAGATTATCTTTAGTTTTCTCAAAATGTTATTTGCTTTGTATAGGTTTCACATGTCTTGTATTAGTTTATTCCTCAGTATTTCGTACTTCCATGCATCATAAATGGTTTTATTTTAATTTTTTCTCATTTTTTATCACTGGTTTATAGAAGTTCAAATCATTTTAAACATTAAATGTTTAAAACATTTAAACATTAATGTTCATTAAATTTGCTTCCTTATTTTAATAATTTGTAGGTTTTTTTGGGGGTTTTCCTCAAATATGTCTCTGAAAATAGTAGTAGTATAATTTTTTTCTTTTTCAAACATCATATCTGCATTTTTTTCCTGCCAGTCATTTTTCAAATTCATACTTATGGGTCCCTTCCAAACCTGAAAGGTCAGTGACTTTGATGTCAAACAGACCTCCAGCAATGAATCTATCATCAGTGTTATCTAATTGCTATTGTTCTCCATCATTTGTGAATAAAATTTCAGCTATATGTTGTCATCAAAGGGAGCACCATTTCCAGTTAGAATTCAGGTTACTAAATGGAAGCATTTTCTGAATATGTAACCAAAAATTTCAGGTAAAAAATACAGATCTTCTAAAGATATTTTAATAAAATCAAAACCACAGATATGAAATATGGCGTTGAAAGGTATTTGGTGCATCGGTAACACTCCCTGGAGGACTCTGCATGTTTAAAGCAACAGTTTGATTGAATAGAACAATAAATGCAGGGCTGAGTGTATTTTTTCTCTTTCTTTCTCATCTACTAGAAAAATATAGATAATAGAGCTCATTTATTTCCTTAACATTTCAGAGCTCCGCAGATGGGAAAACACAACCCAGTGGAAATGATTTCTGGCAACCTTGAGAAGATATGTTAGCATTTTGTGGCATTTCTTTCAGTGACATGTAAAGCCTGGCTTTCCCTCACTGCAGTGTCACAGTGAAGTGTCACAATAAAGCCAAAACAGTGTGCCCTCGGGGAAAACGAGGGAGAGGGACCATTCTCCATGCACACACAAAGGGTAATATTTATTATAAAGGCTTTCATTTCAGCTCCAAATGCTGCCTGGGCCACAGCTACTTTGCAGTGGAGAAATGCACAGAATGTGAGATTCAAAGCAAATGTTGTGTATAAATCTAATGTAATTTATGTAAATACAAATACGATGTAGAAAAGTAGAACACATTTACAGACACACAAGCTTGCGTAAGTCTGTGCAGGGCACTCGGTAGGGGAGAGTTTGGAGTTGCTGGGTGGAGGCTGCAGCCGGGTTTTGGTAGAGTCCAAGGCACACGGAGTCAGAACCGGAAGTCAGAACCTCCCTGTCCTGACCTGCTTTTGTCACCAGCAGCACGGATATCACCATCTTTGCCCCAAACATGCGATATGGAAATTGTTATCCCTCTTCATTGGTTGAGGAATTTAGCATCCCAGAAGATTCAATTACTCGTTGCAGATGACACAGCCAATATTATGTAAGGAGCGTCATGCACTGTTAGTATCAAATGCATTAATTTATTTGAAGCTATATTTGTATTTTTTGATAGAACCTTAATATCCTTTCCAACCGTCCACAGGTTATTGTTTGGACCCAAATGCTGAACTTGATCTTTATTATCATTAATGTCTCCTCATTATGTTTGTTCTACTGTTCCACACTACGGACACTGTGGGGGGAGCCTGTGTCTTAACCACGTTTTGAGGCATTTTTCTTTGCTTTGATTGAGCATCATCTCCTGGTTTAATGAGACCTGAATCACTGGGATCAGCCCTGTGGCAGGTGGCTTCCTCCAGTTAGAGCGTGACTGGTTTAACAGGGCCTGCTCCAGCCAGTTGTCAAAGGCAGAAGGAAATTACCCAGGTTCCTTGCTCTGATTTGGCCACACGTAGGGAGAGCATGAACTCTGGGGACTAGCAGGCCAGATTCAAATATCAGCCCCACCAGTTACAGGTCACGTGATTTTGAGAAGTTCCTTGTCTTCCTAAGTAAACTTGGATAAAAACATAAACAAAATAATAATATTAACAGGTCTGCCCTGGTGGCTCAGTGGTAAACAATCTGCCTGCTAATGCAGGAGACATGGGTCTGATCCTTGATGCTAGAAGATCCCACATGCCGTGGAGCAATGAAGCCTGTGTGCAGCAACTGCTGAGTCTGTGCTCTAGAGACCATGCACTGCCCATGCACCCTGGAGCCCGTGCTCCCCAACAAGAGAAGCCACAGCAACGAGGAGCCTGCGCACCGCAGCTAGAGAGTAGACCCCCCTTGCTGCAACTAGAGAAAAGCCCGTGTAGCAGCGAAGACCTGGCACAGTCAAAAATAAACAAATAAAATTATATTAAAAAAAAAGAAAGTGGGAACAAATTATGTAGCTCCAGGAGATAATTTATTTTCAAAAATATATACTGACAAGGCAAAATCTGTAAGAATCCCACCAGAACTAGATGTTCCACCTCATCCATCACCCCAACCATCAGAAAGAAATGGTGTTTGTGGAACTGGCCAAGTCCTCCAGCCAGATCTCTGTGATCAGTGTTTCCTGGTGCTGATGAAGCTTTGTTTGAATAAACCTTCCCAGCCTCTTTTCCAGAGCCCATTCTCTGCTTACATTGGTGTTTAGAGTCCACTTTCCTTCCCCGTTTTAGTATCTGAATGTCATTTGCCGGAAGCCTCTTTCATCCTCTTGGTTCTGGATAGCGGTTAAGTGGTCTTACTTGTGTATTTTGTGAGCATCTTAATGGAAACGCTCTTGGTTTAGGAGACTTGGTTTAGGGGGCTTCTTGAACCCTCTTCACATTCCTGGGAGCTTTCTTCTGTCCCTCCCCTTTCACAGGTTGTCCTGGCCAGAGAAGGGGTGGGCCCTGGGAGCTCTGCTTCTCTGTCTGCGTTTGCTCCCGTGACATAGGACACGTGTGTCATAGACTGTTCTGCTTGGCTGGCCAGGCTCGGGCCATGTAGTCTCCTCCTGAAGGCCCCTGTCTGCTCTCCTGCCCATTTGCTTAGATTCTATTCTACCCCATCGTCTGTACACGGTCACTTTAAATTTGGGCTCATCAGAGAAATGTTGCCAAAGCACATTAGTTTATCTCAGAAACTTGCTCTTCTCTTCCACATTAGGATAATCTTCAATTCTCAATTTTTAATCTTTTTTGTATTTGAGGAATTTCTAACCCTCTTGATTTATCCCTCCTTCCAGAATCTTTTATTTCCCAGAAAGAACAGCACTTATTTTTCTTCTGAAATTTTAAAATCTACCCTTCTAAAGTCAAGAATTCATGTATATGTGCTTGTGCTCAGTCATGTCGCACTCCTTATGATTCCATGGACTGTAGCCCACCAGATTCCTCTGCCCATGGAATTTTTCCTGGAAAGAATACTAGAGTGGATTGCCATTTCCTTCTCCAGGGGATCTTCCCAACCCAAGGATAGAACCCGAGTCTCTTGAGTTTTCTGCGTTGGCAGGCAGGTTCTTTACCACTGCGCCACTTGGGAAGCCCAAGAGTTCATGTATGGTGGTGATCAAATAATTTTCACAAACGGGCCACCAATGGTATTTCTCTGTATTGATGTTTTTAAGAGAACAATTTAAGGCCTTGTCTTAATATTTCTGAATATTCAACCTTCTTTTAGAGATGGAATAAATAATTTCTCATTACTCTGCAACCAGGGTTCTGTCCTCTGGATCTTTTCATCTTAAGCCCTTCAGAGACCAACCCTCTGGTCTTTTTCTCCAAAGAGCATTTAATCAGCACAAGGTGCATGACAAAGCTCAGATTAACATATGCTTACTCAGGATTAAGGATGATTTTTTTTTTAACTCTTCTGATCAGCAGTAAAATAGAATCTACGCAGTTTAATGGATTCAACTCACCGGATGTTTTTTTTAGTGCAGACAACTAATCCCAAACTGGGCCACAACTTCATTTGGGTTTACTTGGTGATGGTCAAGGGTCAGGCAGCCGTGAACTCTTTTGCCATGTTCTTAACCTGTGTTTGTTACTGCAGCGCTGCACACGATTGCACCATGGCCAAGAAGAGGAGAGCCGGGGAGCAGGCTTTGGGGGTCCCGGTCAACAAGAGAAAGTCCTTGCTCATGAAGCCCCGACACTACAGCCCCAGCGTGGACTGCGAGGAGGGACGTGCAGACCAGATGGAGGCAGAGGGGCAGGATGATTGCCTGGAAACCAACCATCACCCCAGCACAGGTAGCTTGGGGCCTGGCCCCAGCTTCACTTCACTTCCTTCCCAGCACACAGACCCAGGCCCACCTTAGGGGGAACATGCCGCATGTGTGGTGGGAAAGCACATCCCAATGTGGGATCAAAACCAGACATTGATTTCCCTCAGCATCCGCTAGCAAGGACCAGTTTCCTCCATTACTGTGGGGAGGTCAAACACAAGCCACAGAGCATTCTTGCCCCCCAGACCATTTGCAGGAGCACAAGCTTGGACTGTGCCTTTTTCCGCAGAAGGTAAAAGCTGCTCAGCCTTGCAGTGGAAGAGGACCTTGACTCAGCAATGGGGCGGATGTTCAGTCCCTAAAAAAGAAAACCTCAAAATGAGCTTTACAACATTTCCAAATGACATATGAGATGCAGTCTCTATTTTGAAATTTTACTTTGTTAATTTTTTACTGACATTTTTAATTGATTTACAAAAATATGTTTCAGGTGTACAGCATAGTGTTTGGTATTTTTACTATACACCATAAACAGTTGTAATTGTACACCATAAACAGTTATAATTCCCTGTGCTGTATGATACACCCTGTTGCTTATCTGTTTTACACATAGTAGTTTGCATCTCTTAATCCCCCATCCCTAATTTTATTTTGAAATTTTTAGGATGTGCTTCTCCCCAATTCACGGTCACACCCACTAGACCTGGTTGTCACAGTACCTCCAGGAGCTAGACCATCACAGACCACTTTGTGCATGAGGCTGACATTGAAGGACATGCGAAGTATCTCAAAAGTTTGTTTTTAAAAATACATGGAAATCTAAAGCTTGACTTAATTAGAAAAGTGAAATTAAATGTACGTATCTGCTATTAGACCTATGTATGGGCATCCCTGGTAGCCCAGGTGGTCAAGAATCTACCTGCAATGTGAGAGACCCGGGTTTGAGCTCTAAGTTGGGAAGATCCCCTGGAGAAGGACATGCCAAACTACTCCAATATTCCTGCGTGGAGAATTCCATGGACAGAGGAGCCTGGCAGGCTACAGTACATGGGTTGCAAAGAGTTGGACACAACTGAGCAAGTAACACTTTTCACTTTCATGTGCTATTACATATACATTTTTTTAATGTGCTTTTAAGTTATCAAAATATACCAAATAAATTATCATTTGGAAAGAAGTATACATTATACAAGCCTAAGGCAATGAGATTCTTAGGCCATAAATACCTATTGTATATAGAATGGTAGTAATTGCAATGGGAGTTAACAGAAAAAGTGTCAAAGTGTGTTGACTGAGTGGATGCAAACCTTAGATCACAATCATCAGTCTCCAGTAATCTCAACTTGCAAGTAGTGTGAAGTTCTGTGGTTAAAACAATTGTATTCTTATTTATTAGTGTTGGAGTAAATTTCCTGCCTTTTCTGTATTTAACATATGTCTTAAAGCCTCATGGCTCATCTGTAAATTATCATCCTTGACTTTTTTGTTTGTTTGTTTCCTTGGGCTGGTCAGTTTCTTGTTGATTCCTGAAAATTGCAGGTTGAATCTAGTGTCAGGGAAAATCCTTGATTTAGTATGGTTAGACTTGAGGTATAAGGAGATGCAAGAGACAAGGGTTTGATCCCTGGGTAAGAAAAATCCCCTGGAGTAGGAAATGGCAACCCACTCCAGGATTCTTGCTTGGGAAATCCCATGGACAGAGGAGCCTGGTGGGCTACAGTCCATGGGGTCACAAAGAATCGGATGTGACTGAGCACAGCTTATACACACACAATAATTAATACCATTGACATTAATTTACCAAGTACTCAAGAAAATGGGCATCTTTTATGCCAACACATTTTGCAGGTGCCCTGAGGAGCAGGTCTGTACCTGCTCCCTGGCTTCCCACCTTCTGTTGTCGCTGAATGATCATTGTAGGTGCTTAATATTGACCAGGAAAATATACTGTCAAATGTTCTCAGTTAAATACTCACTTATAACACTGACAGACATCTCTCTGCAGCTTCAGAAAGGTTCACTCTTTTTTATATTCAATATTAGAACCACTACTACTAATAATGAATATGCTAAACTTACACTGTGGTGGCCATTACTTTTGATTCTTACTATATCCTGAGCACATAAATCATATCACTTAACCCACCCAACAGTGACATGACTGGGTAATTGTGACCACAGGTGTGCAGATGAGACCACTAAGGACAAACGGATTAATGCTGAAGGTGATGCAGCTTGTAGCTGTTGGAAAGAAGGTAATTAAGAGACAACTGAAGGACAAGCAAGATTCTGATCTCTCAGCTAACCATGCTCCATAATCCAATCCTCATGTTCTGAGTACTGTCAGATTGGGCAAAGTCCCTACCATGTCAAATCACAAAGTCATATGTCCAGAAATGACCAGTCCCAGGTGCTCCCTTCCCTGGTTGAGAGAGGAAAACTCTAAGTGGCCTTCAGCCTCCTAAGCAAGTCCCCCAGAGAGAAAGAGAGCTGGGTTTTTATCCAAGCCCAGCCTAAGGGCTTTTATCTACCATCCAGGTACTCCAAGGTATTCACCTGACCAGGTGTGTGCCTAATTGTGTCTTCAGTGGGCAGTTTAGGTGATGAGAGAGGATATAAACTCATGAAAGCAAGGTCATGAGCTTGAGTTCCTTTAATGGCAAAAATGTGCCCCATATGCCTTCTGCCAGCTATCTTTCCAAGAGCTGCCCATGGGCATTAAGAATGATAGAAGAGGGACTTGCCTGGTGGTCCAGTGACTAAGATTCTGAGCTCCCAATGCAGGGGCCCTGGGTGTGGTCCCTGGTCAGGGAACTAGATCCCACATGCTGCAACTAAAGATCCTGTATGCTACGACAAAAACCCAGTGCAACAAAATAAATAAACATTTTTAGAAAAAGAGCAATAGGTAGAAGAAAATTCAGACAAAACAATGCAGATGCACCTTTTTCACTGGGGCAAGCAGAAGGTGAGCTTTCAAAGCACCATCAGGAGACAGGTCGAGCTCATGCATTCCCAGTGCAGATGAAGGAAAGAAGTGGGGTGAAACATTGTCTAGAGTCCTCCCCAGGCTGTGAGCACTAGCTTGTAAATCTGAGAAACTCGTCACACTCATAGGAGCTCCGGGGGCTGTGGTGATATTTTGAACATATTATCTCTCAAGAAACAGTAAGGGATAAACACTCCCACTTAAAAACTTTGAAAGACTAATTCATTTCTTAGAGCTTTTATTCTCAGCAAAACTGACGTAACTCAGGAGGCCTGGAAAACTAATTTACCTGTAAAAATCATTTAGCTAGAAACAGAACTAAAATCCGAAACTTAGTTATACTAAAGGAATCAAACTCAAAACACGTTGTGACTTTCAGAGGCTTTCTTTCTTTTAATATTTATTTATTTATTTTTATTTTTGGCTACATGGGGTCTTAGTTGCAGCACCACACTTTCTCTAGTTGCAGCATGCAGACTTAGTTGCCCCACAGCATGTGGGATCTTAGTTCCCCAACGTGGACTTGAACCTGTGTCCCCTGCATTGGAAGGCAGATTCTTAACCACTGGACCACCAAGAGGATTTCATTTAAGCCATTTTGATGCAGAACAGCTGACATGCATGGGTGATCAGTGCTCTGTACCTTCAGGATTACTAGACCCCTCAGAGAAGAGACTTTAGTGTAAAGTAAATCAACAAATGTGAGCTTTTACATATCAGGCTCCCCCCCAAAAAAAGTTTATTTTTTTTTTTTTGCTCTACAAGGAAACTGTTGCCCATCTCCAAGCCCAGGAGTGTACCAGAGGAATTTTCCATTACGTGTTATTGTGAGATGCACTATGTTAGTTTTTGTTTTGTTGTTGTGTTTGTTTTATGTATTTTTATTTATACATTAGGTTGTGTTGTTTTTCATCACCAGTTAGCTGACAGGTGTATTTTAGCATTTTCCTATAATTCAGTCTTGAAAGTATCCAGATTTGGGCAAACAGTAGGCACCTGGCTTCAGAGTTGACTCTTAGCCTCCCACTGGCTGGCGATGTGAACCTGAGCAAGCCCTTAGCTCTTTAGAACCCTGGTTTCCCTTTGGTAGAAGAGATTCAAAAGTACCTTTCTTGGAGTTGTTGTGAAGATTAAATGAAATAAGTAACTGGACATCATACCAGGGACATACCAGTTTATTGTCAGGATATCTTATCATTGGCTCATTGGTTACTGGGATATTGGATCATCATTTTTTAAAAAAAATGTTGACTGTGCTGAGTCTCTGTTGTGGCTTGAGGGCTTTCTCTAGTTGCAGCACGAGGGGACTTCTCTGCTCACGGAGCACAGGTTCTAGAATCCATGGGCTCCACAGTTGGCAGCACCAGATTCAGTACTTGCCGTGCATCGGCTTCAATGCTCTGAGGCATGTGGAATCTTAGTTCCCCAACCAGGGATCGAACCCGTGTCCTCTGTATTGAAAGGTGGATTCTCAACCCCTGGACTACCAGGAGAGACCCTCATCATTGCTTTAAAGATGAGGACCCAGACTTTGAGGACAGTGGCCTGCCTGAGATCACACAGGTCATGACCCAAGTCTCTGGACCTCAAACCTGGATGGGAGTCTCCCTCCACACTGTGCACAGATCCCCCTGTCCCCAAGGCAGCTGGTGATCGTAGCATGTGTGACGTGGACAATGGTGACCTGGGCTGAGTCTTCTTCAGATGCAAGACTGGGCCCTTCCATGGCCGGCAGGTCACTACTCACTCTGAATGAAGACAGGCCCCACCTTGGCCGGGTGGAGGCTCCTATGTCTCCTCCACCATCACTCATTCTGCTGCAGCTTCAGGAAAGGGACAGTGCCCATCCCTTATTGAAGACCTGTAGGGTGTCACCTGCTCTCCCATGAGGCTGAGGAGCCATCGCAGTTGACACAGGCCCAGACTCAAATGAGGTCCCCAATGCAGGTCTCTTGGGTTATTGCAGGGGCAGAAGCACAAAATAGATCACTGAGCCACCCCAGAAAATAAAATTGCACGAGCATAGAGAATATAGGGAGCTTGGGCGCCCCGTCACAGATCTGTCAGGCTCGAAGTGAACTCAGTGTCTCTCTCTGTGGCAATGACAGTGACAGCAGTGGGGATGGGCGCATGGCAGGTTGGTTGGCAGGTTTGCTGAGCATGCCTGGAAACCCCCGGACGCCGCACGCCGCCACCTCTGTCGGCAGGGCTCCTCTCTTTCTGAAGAATAATTAATAAATATTTTCTTTTAGCATATAACCAACAGTTGAACCAAACAATTATGGAAACTGGAAATGACCCAAAACGCTCGCATTGGCAGCGGCTCGGTGACACGCATTGTCGGGCACACGTGCACGGCTGTCACCCCGCCTCTCCGACGATCTGCACTTAATAGGAATATTTTAAACTATGTAGCTAAGCAACAGAGGTAATTGTTGCTTTCCAGAGCTTTTGTTAGCACTCTCACACAGCCCAAATATGCATAATTAGGTATAATGTCTATAAATCATTATTGTACACATGTGGGTACTTAAGTGGAGTTGAGAGAATAGTTCAATGAATTGAGCATATTCACGGAAAACGCTTTTTATTTGTTTTCTGTAGTTCATAATACTCTAAAATTATCATAACCCTTTACACTTTCTCTTAATAGCCAGCCGTGATATTGAGAAAAACTTCATTTGCATTTTAGACTATGTTTAATATATTATTTAAACCTGGAGTTCCTCTGATATGAATTCAGGAGAGGATAGACTGTCCTCTCAAATATTATGGGCTGGGTTTTGCCAGCCTCTTTTCTAGGAAGTAAAATGTTAAATTTTTCAGTTTATGTTGAATAGATCCCAACAAAGGACTGCACCCTATAATCAGTGGTATTTAAAGGGGCTAGTGTTGTGACTCAATTCTTCTCTTCATCCAAAAATGCTTTTAGTTACTATGGCAATATTTACTTGATCCTGGCAGTCCAGTGTTGATTTAGGGAGATAATTACCAGAAAGGAAGATGATGGAGATGTATTTTTGAGTGTCCTTGTCAGAGACAATGTTTATAAAAAATTAAATGGGACCCAAAAAAAGGCATATTGTCTTCTACACAGACACCCTCTCCCGCGGCCCTTCCACAGGACGCCTGTGCTTTTCTTCCCTCTCAAGACGTGCATTAACGCAGAATGCCCTGCACTTGGTGTCTTTAACAGTCTTTAAGGAGGCTTATTATTTTGTCTTCCCATCCCCCACTCTGCCTGTAGAGACACAAAAATGGTCCTGCTTTTTTTTTTTTTTTGTCTTCATGAATGCCAGGGACCACTGCCGGGTTGTCTGGTGTATTTCACAGCCTGGCAAGCACTGAGCTCCCTGGGCAACCCCTCTCCAGATGCCAGGCTGGGGCTGGGGCACCCACGGACCCGCACCTCAGTTGGTGTGTTTGCACGGGGACAGTGTATGTAAATAAACACACACAATCTGTCACCCAGACTAGGCCACTGCCAAGAGGGAAGGAGGGTGACACTGATGGCTACTCTGGACGTGGATACAACATGGACAGACTGGTACTTGGGCGCCTGTCTTCAGTCCCAGGCCTTCTTGACCATCAGGACTGGGAACAACTAGCTGACGTTCAGCATCCTCCAACCATCCCTACCCCCCTTTTCACATAAGTGTACATGGGTTCCAGGCCAGAAACTGTGCTACTAATCAAGGCATTATTCCATCTTACTCTTTTTCCATTTACTTGTTTCCCTTGGTGTGGAATTTTCATGTTACAAGTATGAAAGTGATCAGCGCTTCTTTTAGTTACCATCTCAGTGTAGATGTGTTGTGTATTTTAGCTAACATTCCATAAAATCTGAAAGTTTGTTTGGGACACTACAGAAGTAGAGAAAATTGACTGAATAAGCTTTGAAAATATATTGCCAGCTAGCAGAGAAAACCAATGAATACTTCCTTTAAAATGTATAATAGGACATATATTTGATTTTCTTCCAGTTGGCTGAGACTGCAAATATAAGGGGTACAGTAATGTGAATTTCACATTCAGAACTCTGAGGGTTGAGCATTTATTTCAGTAACTAAACACACTTAGCTCTGACGTGTTGAAAATTCAAATAGCTCATTTCTTTAAAGGTAATTCTCAAGAACATTAAGGTCTGAATTTTATTTTGTTTTGTTTTGTCAAGTGTATATTTTTCTACCCAATGTTTATAAAATTTATAGGGTCCACATATTCACATATTGCATCTATTATATATGTATGTGTGTGTGCTAAGTCGCTTCAGTCGTGTCTGACTCTTTGCAACCCTATGGATTGTAGATTTCCAGGTTCCTCTGTCCATGGAGTTCTCCAGGCAAGAATACTGGAGTGGGTTGCCATGCCCTCCTCCGGGGAATCTTCTTGACCCAGGGTTCGAACCCCTGTCTCGTGCACTGCAGGCGGATTCTTTACTGCTGAGCCACCAGGGAAGCCCATTATATATGTATCTGTCTATCTATTGATTGGTCATTGCAATTTCCTTAAAATATTTTCATTTTTGTTTTTCAAATAATGGCTTTCTTTTTCTCCTTGAAGAAATCATGATAAAACCCATGGAAGAGAAGTTTCATTCAACGGCACAAGAAAACTCAGATGGGAAGGAAGACAGATACGGCTGTTATCAGGAACTCGTGGTCAAATCTCTAATGCACTTGGGGACACTGGAAAAAAGTGCATCTGTTCAAACCATAAGTGAAAACTTAAACGACAGTGGCATCCAGTCTCTAAAAGCAGAGGGGGACGAAGTGGACGAGTGCTTTATGGTTCCTTCCGACGACGGAAAAGACAAGACCGACAACTCCCAGCTGAGGTTCTTGCCCTCCTCCGACAGTGACAGTAATTCTGAAGGTGCGGAGAATGGCTGGGACAGTGGCTCCAACTTCTCAGAAGAAACCAAACCTCCGAGGGCCCCAAAGTATGTTTTAGTGGATGATAGGAAAGATCTACTGGAAGTTCCTGAAATAAAAACTGAAGGCAACACGTTTATCTCCTGCAAAAACGCGTGTAATTCAGAAACAGAAAGGAAAGACACTCCATTGGACCCATCAGATGGCCCAGCCCAGCCCTCCTTCCCAGGGAGTGAGGACCGCGGTCATGGTCGTGGGTGTCCGGCCGCGGGGACAGAGGAGGCTGCTGCCCTGGAGAAAGCCAAGGGGAACCTGAGTCTGCTGGAGCAGGCGATCGCCCTGCAGGCTGAGCGAGGCTGCGTCTTCCACAACACCTACAAGGAGCTGGACCGCTTTCTGCTGGAGCATCTCTCGGGGGAGAGGAGGCAAACCAAAGTCATTGACGTGGGTGGAAGACAAATCTTTCCCAATAAACGTAAGACATGGTTTTGCTTTTATTTCATTTAAAATTGCTTTAGAATTGGGGGCAGGGAACAAGTGAGATTTGATTGCTTCTGCCAGATAGCTTTTTGACAACTTAACACAGTTTAAAAATCTAATTTGTACTATAAAATTACCAGATTTTTCTCCTGTTCTCTAGCTTGTTCTCAGATCAAGCTTGGTTGGTTTTACGTGGTTTTCACACACAAGAAAAATCACTGAATGTATTTCTCTTAATATGACTTTTTTTTTTTTAAAATATATAGTACTTTTCTAAAAAAAGTGCTATGTTGAATATGTTAGAAGTACATTAGTATTTACTGAATTTTAATTGTTCTTTCCCACCCTCGTTCTTGGATCATCTCACTGGCTTGGAGTTTCAAAATAACGTTAGGCTACTTGCAAGCAAGACTGAGAGCTAATTCCTTTATAAGCCTATGCTTTAAACAAGCTCTATAACTCTGGGTCTGGAAACATCCGAACCAAACTTGAATGAGAAAGTCAGTGTGCTTGGAGGAGACCTTAAAATCGATCCTTAGACTTTGGGAAATTGCATCTGCCATGAAGACGTACTCCACCACCACCACCGAGTCTTGCACTGTGTGGGCCTGATGATGAGTCCTTCAGTTAAGTGGGGTTTCCCAAGGGGGTGGTCCTTAAGGGCAACCTACTCCAGTATACTGGATCCTCCTCCAGGGAGTCTTCCCTATGCAGGGATCAAGCCTGTGTCTCCTGCATCTCCTGCATTGCAGGTGGCTTCTTTATCACTTTACCATCTGGGAAGCCCTAAGTTATACATATGCATATATCTATTCTTTTTTCAGATTCTTTTCCCATGTAAGTCATTATAGAATATTGAGTATAATTCCCTGTGCTATACAGTAGGTCCTTGTTAGCTATCTATTTTACATGTAGCAGTGTGTATATGTCAATTCCAAATTCCTAATTTATCCCTCCCACCCCACTCTTCCCCACTGGTAACCATAAGTTCATTTTCTATGTCCATGAGTCTGTTTCATAGATAGGTACTGTTTTTTTTTTTAGATTCCACATATAAGAAACAACATATGATATTTGTCTTTCTCTATCTGATTTACTTCACTTAGTATGATAATCTCTGGGTCCATCCATGTTGCTGCAAATGGTATTATTTTATTCTTTTTTATGGCTGAGTAATATCCCATTGTATGTATGTACCACATCTTCTTGATCCATTCTTCTGTCAGTGGACATTTAGGTTAATCCATGTCTTGCTATTATGAACATTGGGGTGTATGTATCCTTTTGAACTGAACCGCGTTTTCCTCCAGATACATGCCCAGGTGTGGGATGGCTGGATCATATGGTAACTCTATTTTTAGTTTTCTGAGGAACCTCCATACTGTGCTCTATAGTGGTTGTACCAGTTTGCATTGCCACCAGTGGTGCAGGAGGGTTCCCTTTTCCCCACACCCTCTCTAGCATTTTTTGTTTATAGACTTTTTAATGATGGTCATTCTGACTGGTGTGAAGTGGTACCTCACTGTAGTTTTGATTTGCATGTCTCTAATAGTTAGCAATGTCGAGCATCTTTTCATGTGCATAACTTGCGTTTTTAAAAGCAAGTTCCTGAGGTGATTCTTGTACACCATAAAATCTGAGAACCACAGAATTAGGGGAGGAATATCCTAGAGAAGGTCAAGTTTGGGGACTTATAGGGTTGATGAGAATAATGTGCTATGTGGCTAGATGTTCTGATCACTGAAATTTATCAAGAAATCAGGTGGGTATTTTAAGTCCATTTTAGTACTCACCTGTAATCTTGTCTAATACTGTGTTGCAACTCAGTGCTGAGAAAAAAAGAATAAAATAATGTCATTTGGTGAGGGATAAGACAAGTAGTTCTTTGGGTACATACTGTAAGGGCTGAATATTAAGGAACAACATGTAGTCTGGGGCAGGACGCTGTATAAGCAGCCCTGAGCACTCCATTCACACTCAGCTTGTGGAACTTACCCGTGTGTGTGTGTGCGCGCGCGTATATGTGTTTTAATGAACAACAAAATCAGAAAAAAAAAGATGAAATTTACTTCCTATTACAAAACCCTATAATTTCCAAAGCACTCTATTTCCTCCCTTCTAAGACATACAGTTTTCCTATTTTAACATCTCTGTAAAATTAGATGGGTGTGCCATTTTTCAGTTTTCAGTTGTTTTTCCTTTCTCACTGGCACACAGAATAATGTTTCCTCTTACAACTGATGGCATCTTCAGCCAGTGAAATCTCAACTTTGGAGATACTTTGTGCCACAGTTTAAAACACATGATAATACTTTGGTCTCTTTTATAGAACTTTCAAAACGTTCTTTGTTTACAAAAATTAACAAGGCAATAGAATGTGAGTTATGGAATATAGGTCACGGTGGAGCCTTAGAGAATCACTGATGGGACTAGATGAGTCCACGGTGTAGCCTGCGTGTGTGTGGGGGGGGAACGTGAGGTCATGCCTTGGGGTGTCAAGTCCATTCAGGGAATTTCATTCCAGACAGGAAGAAACAGGCAGAACGGTGAAGCCGACTACAGGGACTTTAGGCTTCTCCCAGAGGATGTCCAAGTTCATATTCTTCCTCTCATCCCTGGTGTGGGTTCATAAGAGGAGCTGTTTTTTTTCTCTTGAGAGTATATTCCATGCACCTAAGTTAACACCAGGTTTCCCAGGCGTGTCAGTTGTAAAGAATCCACCTGCCAATGCAAGAGATGCAGGTTCAATCCCTAAGTCAGGAAGATCCCCTGGAGGAGGAAATGGCTACCCACTCCAGTATTCTTGCCTGAGAAATCCAATGGACAGAGGAGCCTGGTGGGCTACAGTCCATTGGGTCCAAAGAGTTGGACACAACAGAGTGATTAGCACTAATTTCCCATGCGCCTCGGGCGTGGGACTTTGCTCTCCAAGAATACCAGGATTTTAAAGTATCATTTCACTCAAGTCTTCAGTTACCAGGTTTGGCTGTCCTGTTGCCATCCGCCACAGGGAGATTTTGGGTCGCAGTGTAAGTAGAGTCACCGTACAATTTATTCTACAGCCTGTGACATTTTCAGGGTGAAGGGGAGCCAGGGGAACAAGCCCACGAGTCCATCAGGATGTCGGGTCACCAGAGTGCAAGGTCGTTTTCATTGAGCAGCATCCAGGAAGGAAAATGAAGAAAGAGTAGCCAGGCCAGAGAGCCCTCCCACCCCCCAGCTGCTGCTGCACTTGGTCCCGGCGCGGGGCTGGCCCTAGAGAGCACTGTGGGCATATTTGTTCCCACAAGGAGGGGCTGGCAGACACGGCCCCCACCTGGGCAGGGGCCAGCCTCCCTTATCTCCCACACCCCCTCTGGCTTCCCGCAGGCAGATAGCATGGCCAGACCTCTCACCGTGGTTTGGAAATGCGGCCTCACCTGGCCGAGATCCGAGGGAGGGAGCCCATCAGAATTCAGGTCACTTCTTCTTTCCTACGCGCTCTTGTGGGGTGTCAACACCCCCCCATCCTGATTTCATGTTAATCAAACATCGAGGGTTTTGACTAGCTTTCTGCAGACATTCTGTACCCAAACGAACTTGAAATTTGGCAACATTTTCAGACTCAGTGAAAAATAGCCCCACAAAATCATACAACATGTCAGAACTCTTCATGCATCCCTTTGTCTCTCACAGAAAACAGTGTAGTGTCCACATCCTGGCATTAAATCCTGGCTCAGGAAGCACGCACACTGGCTTTTCCAGTGTCCCTTCCCACCAACTGCGTCCTTTCCCTGCCGATCCCTGGCCCCCCACCCCAGGCAGCACTTCTAACTCCAAGGGTCCTTGGCTCCTCCCGCTTTGTTAAAACCAGCCCTCCTCACCCCCAATAATTGCATCACACATGACCTGCTGTGCCCATCTGCCCAGGACAGTTTACCCTCTGAAAACTGGGGTGGCGTGGCCACACTGAGGCACGTCTGCTCTCCACGATATTCATCGGGCAGCGCTGCCTGGTGCTCCGGGCCACCTCTAGAGCCGGAGCATATGGGCCCTCGGTGTCCTCGCAGCTGGGGCCTTGCCCGTACCCATCGCCCGTGGCTTCCCTGCAGCAGGACTTCGTGGACTGTTGACTTTCGCTCTCAGCATTGTGTGTTCCCGATTACTGATGCTTGGAGTTCTGATAAGCTGCAGCCTCCGCACCATACTGGTCCTTTCTTTGAGGCCCTCTCTGCCCGTTCTGGGTCCTGGCTCTCTAGAAGCCCCAGATGTGATGGACAGACCTATCCCAAGCTGGCATTGTCACTTCACTCACTAGTTAGAGTGCAGCTCCAGCTCTGAGAATGCATTTTGCTTTTAAGCTTGTTTACCCTCTCAGTCATGAATATGAACATATTCATGTTAGTCCTCATTTATTTTATGTATTGATGTAATCCTTGATTTAACCCTCAGGCTTTCCTGGTGGTTAAGGGGTAAAGAACCCGCCTCTAATGAAGGAGTTGCAGGAGACACAGGTTCAGTCCCTGGGTCAGGAAGATCCCCTGGAGAAGGAAATGGCAACCCAGTCCCGTATTGTTGCCTGGAGAATCCCATGGACAGAGGAGCCTGGCAGGCTACAGTTTATGGAATCGCAAAGAGTCAGACATGACTGAGCACACATGCTCACACAGACACACATACTCACACATATTATCTAACCCCAAGCCTCATGTGTGCTGGAAAATGAGGACCCTGAGCTGTCTTCAGCCCACGCCCTCTAGGCAGCCTGCCTGTGTGGGTTGTTAGATGTCCCTTTCCTCTGCCAGCTGCGCGTGTGGTCTACCCCCACCCCCAACCGTGTTCTGATAGTGCCCTCTGAACCACTCCAGGCTGCCCCACTCTCTGTGCTCCCACACTCTGCAGGTCTCTCCCAAGGATGCGTCCTTGCCAGGCCTCCGTCTTCAATTTCTGCATCAGGAGTGAAACCATAGCCTCTTCTCCTCCACAGCTGGGGCAGATTGATCCAGGGCTGTGGACCACGGGGGTCTGGGCTTCCCGGGCCCCTGCGGCCCTGTCCACCGGCCGGGAGTGGCGAGAGGTGGCCTCTTGTCTGGTCAGCCTCCCCACGTGGCTGGAACCCAGAGCGCTGGGGCCACTGCACCTGCCACCAGGACTCGCTGGGCCGGCCAAATAGGACAAATAGGCCAAATAGGTCCTCAAATAGGACAGCTTCTTTGTCGTGTGATGGTTGAGCCTGGCTTTTCCAGATTCTCTCAGTAAGAGACAGTGTGGGTTTAAATAAATTCCTTCTCTTTTGCTTTTCTCGAGCCTACTCATCCTCTGGTGTAGGACTGACTTTTCACAGCTACGATCTGACATGACAACTTGAAACCGCCCCTGTGTCTCGACACACCCTCGTCCTGTCTCAGCCTCTGCTTAAGATACCAAGAAAATCAGAAAGAAAGCACTTTTTCTGCTCCTGCGGGTCCTAGTGGGGGGTCTTATTCAGGGCGGTTTGAGGCAAGTGTTTATTATGTGGAGACTGAGCAGCGTGAGGAGGCCGCCCCCACAAAGCTGCTCTCTGAAGGGAGGGCGAGGACTGACCAGCTGTCTTTCCATTTCCTTCCTCCTTAGACTCACTGAGGCCTGAGAAGAGGGAGACCAAGTGCCCCATCCCTGGGTGCGACGGCACGGGGCACGTGACGGGACTGTACCCCCACCACCGCAGCCTTTCGGGGTGCCCCCACAAAGTGCGGGTCCCCCTGGAGAGTGAGTGCCTGCCTGGTCCTGACAGAACTCCATGGAGTTGCCCACTTCCTTCTCCAGAGTGGGATTAGACATGGAAACACCAAGTTTTGTCTCTGTGTCAAGACAATCCCCGTCTAGCTGGGAGTTTTAAAATACAGTGTATTCATGAAAAATTGGGGTGCAGTGAGGCCAATAGATCAAGAGATAACTGATGTTTAAAACATAACTTGCTTCTCACAGTTCCCAAGAGGAGGGGGCTCCTCAGGCCAGGCAGGGCCTCCAGGGAAACACCAGGGCCAGCAGGGAAGGTGGGGAGTTGAGGAGAGTGGGGAAGAATCATTGGCAAGAGCTTTTGCTGAAGTAAGCCAGTCTCAGATCAACCAGTTGGAATTTTTCCAGTGAGCTCTGGAGCTTGGGGGCTGTCTGTGGTTGTCTGGGACCTGGCCCTGGCGATTAGGACAGGTGGAGAGTGTCCTGGAGTGAGAGTCAGATGGGGGAGGATGTCAGACGTGGACTCCAGTTGTCTGGTTTGCATTTGAAAAGTGTTTACAACCTCTAGGAATTAGGGAGCCCCAGGTGGAGCCATCTCCCCAGATTCAGCGAGACCCCAGTGTCAAAGCATCAGAATATACAGGATATAAAAGGCCTGAGTGATGCTCTGTGTGCCCTATGATCCTTTCTCACCTGAGATTCCAGATCTTCACCTGTGTCCCCCTCCTCTCTTGGCAGCAGGAACACCTGGCATCTGAGGTGTCACCCAGGACATTCCTGCAGATGCCGAGGGCCCTGAGTGAGGGCCCTGTTGGTCCCTCCATCCATGCCCCCACATGAGCCCCAAAACTGGAGGGAGAGGGGAGGGGAGAGCTGCTCCTAAGCTTTGAAATACCTGTAGGCTCTGTCCTCTATTTTGGAGCCTCTTATTGAAGCACGTCTTAGGCCACACAACCTGCCCTGATGATCATGTCTCAGTGCCAGCCGCCCCAAAGACGTTTAATACTGGACGTTCACAAGGCTCCTGGTCTTCAACCCGAAATTGTATGGGAAGGGAGCAAGCTGGATTGTAACTAAATTCATTTGAATGCAAAGTTGAGATATTAGTTTCTTGGCATGTGATGTACTGGTAGTAAATTGCTCTTTTCTTTTCTGTGCTATTTTGTGCTTAGTTCTTGCCATGCATGAAAATGTGCTCAAGTGCCCCACCCCAGGATGCACGGGACGAGGGCATGTGAACAGCAACCGCAACACGCACAGGAGGTAATACAATTGAGACTCCAGGGACTTACCTGTGTCATCACAATTGCTGGATCACTGTCAACTGTGTTAGCACTTGACATAGATAACAAATATTCTCAATGTGTGGAGAGTAAAAAATAAAATACCTCATTATTTCCCTAGAAATTTTCATAGAGCAGCCAACAAAAAATGTCATATTTGAACATCAGGGGTAGATACTCATATAGGGACACACACAGAGCATGATCTCCGCTCTGAACCTCCCCAGAGCTGTTTGATATTGGAAAGAGTGGCTTATGGGTTCTCTTGAACCCCATCCAATGTGCATTAAGGCAGTCACCATAGAGCTTCAGATTACTGAAGGTAAACATCATTTCATTTCATTGAGAGTTATTCCACAGAGATCGCAACTAACTTAAAACACATATGTGCATTTATGTACAAATGTATTGCATACGTGTAAATGTTTTGGTAAAATGCTTATTGTTTTACATATATTATGTATATATTATGTAAGCATGAGATACTATTTGATGCATATGCATATTGCCAGAAAACTTATATTCTGCACTCTCCATTTAAACTAAGATGTAAAATTAAGTTCCTAACATTTTGCCAAAGACCCTAAGCTAGTATACCATGGAATTATCTATAGCTGGACAGTTGCCATTGGATGAATGCATTCTGTTAACACTTAAAATATTACCAAGTTTCCAAATAATTCAGTCATATCTCCTTTACATAATATTTTGATTTTAAAATGAGTTTGTTTTCTATCACCTCTGAGATGAGGTTTGGGGACAAACATTGACACAGTAGTTTGCGAAGCCCTCTGGGATCTTTAAGGATGAGAATGGTGCTAAGAGAACTATTAATATTATTACGACTTAACGTTTAGTGCACTGAGGATGAGTGAGGTAGGTGCCCAAGCATATTACATTCTCTTTTTAACTCAGATCTGCCCACCTTTTTTTTTTTTTTTTAACAGTCTTTCTGGTTGTCCAATTGCTGCAGCTGAAAAACTGGCAATGTCCCAGGACAAAAGTCAGCTTGATTCTCCTAAAACCGGACAGTGTCCTGAGCAGGGTCACAGGTATGACAGTCCCCTATGCTCCCTGTGTTCGGAGATCCTACACTGAGGGTCCTTCGCCCCCCATATGTCAGCACCACAGGCCACCTTCGTTTCAGTGCACAGCAGCCACCGTCCACTTGAGAGGCCGGTCCAGTTCATCATCATGTCACTGAAATGAACTGCTAGACCCTCCAGAAATTCAACTTAAAATTAATCTGCATGCAGAGTTACATAATGTGGATGAATCGAAAAGATATGAAGTATATGATGACATGGGCTTCCCTGATAGCTCAGTTGGTAAAGAATCTGCCTGCAATGCAGGAGATCCCAGTTCGATTCCTGGGTTGGGAAGATCTGCTGGAGAAGAGATAGGCTACTCACTCCAGTATTCTTGGGCTTTCCTTGTGGCTCAGCTGGTAAAGAATCCGCCTGCAATTCGGAAAACCTGGGTTTGATCCCTGGGTTGGGAAGATCCCCTGGAGAAGGGAAAGGCTACCCACTCCAGTACTGTGGCCTGGAGAATTCCATGGACTGTATATCCATGGGGTCACAAAGAGTCGGACACGACTGAGAGACTTTCACTTTCACTTCATATGATGGCATGTATTAATCAAAATTCTGTGTCACTCAATGCAAGCCCTCCCCAGAGTCAGGTACACGCCACCTTATGGTTGATGTAACCTTTCCATCTCATAAATCTCATCACTCAAAATATGTGATGCTGTATATTCATTCACCCTTCTCTTTCAGATATACATATAGTTTCTTTAAAACAGAAATTCATTCCAAACTGGTAACTAGTAATAAAATACCTCCTATTGGTCCTGGGTCCTCTACTGTCTCAAGCACTTTGGAGGGCTTTGCGTACACCTAAGTAATGACAGAGGACCACACAGTATGAAGGGATGCGCTTATTAACACAAAAATCACACATGCAGGAAACACGATTTCAGGATTACAACAGATAACCAGATCTTCAATGTTGTTACTGAGACACTGAGCTGAGAAAAACAGTTATTAGGAACATTTTCAAGATATGGTGTTCCTTAATATTTGCTTCTGTAGATTTAATTAAAGGGGGCAATTGGCATGACTTTGCCGAGAATCAAAATTACATGAGTGAAAAAGATGAGTCAAGCAAAGATCATGATGAATTACTGAGTAGCTACCAATTAAAAATCTTATAACAAGAATTTTGTCAGTATTACTGTATTTTCTAGTTTCTCCCTAAGTAAGTTTTTTTTTTTCTTTTTTGGCTATGCTGGGTCTTTGTTGCCTCCAGGGCTTTCTCTAGTTGTGGCAAGCAGGGGCTGCTCTCCAGTTTCAGTGGCTTCTCTTATTGCAGGGGCTCCCCTGGTGGATCACATGGTAATGAATCTGCCTACAATACAGGAGACCCAGGTTCCATGCCTCGGTTGGGAAGATCCCCTGAAGAAGCGAATGACAACCCACTCCAGTAGTCTTGCCCGGGAAATCCTATGGACAGAGGAGCCTGGCGGGCTACCGTCCATGGGGTCGCACAGAGTTGGACATGACTGAATGACTAACATTTTAACTTTCTTTCACTCTTGTTGCAAAGCATGGACTCTAGGCCTGAGGGCTTTATTAGTTGTGGTGCACGGGCTTAGTTGCTCTATGGCATGTGGGATCTTCCGTAACTAGGGGTCGAACCTGTTTTCCCTGTATTGAGAGTTGGATTCTTAACCCCTCAACCATCAGGGAAGTTCCCTAAAGAGGTTATTTATCAAACACAGAAATAGCGTTGTTTCATTTTACCCATTTCTTAAAAGAGACGTATTATTTTAGGCTAGAACACTGCTGCAATATTAAGGCTATAAATCTAGTTATTTATGTCATAACAAGATCAACTAATCACTTAAATATTTTGATGTAGCACTCAAAAGCTTTTTACCTAATCCAAGAAATATCACAGAAACTTTGACATTCTGATGAGCAAAGTATTTTTTGGTGGAAAAAATAAGAAAAATAATAAATTTTGATGCTACTAAATTGTGAAAGATGTATTTGTGTTCTTTAGCCTTAGACCCCAGCACCACAACATCTGTGTTTTCCTTGGTTGACGTGGGTGCTGCACAGACATGATGCCCTGGTTTAATCCAGACAGTAATTCTAGAGGAATATTTAAGTCATATTTAGCTTGAATTAAGATAACTCTATTGAAAAATGTGATAGCTATTATAGTAATTTCAATTCATATTGAAACAATGGCAATTTAATAGATAAGATATTGAAATACTACCTAACACAGCAAAAGCATTTAATCTGAACTTGGGGGAAAAAAAGTAAAAAGGCCCAGAAGAAGTTCATGGTTCAGAAATCCAGTCTCTGCTGCCGACACTGCCCCTGTTGGACATCAGGGTCCTGCTGGCTCTGCCGAACAGACTATGATGACATTTCCTCACTAGCAACCATCGTGACTTTCACTGCTACTCTGATGAACAGCGGGATGCGTGCACCTTATCAGTGCCCTGGTGATAGTAACGTGACCCTTTTCTCTGAGTAGCTCA
The DNA here is from genome assembly GCA_024291935.2 of Okapia johnstoni. NCBI lineage: Eukaryota > Metazoa > Chordata > Mammalia > Artiodactyla > Giraffidae > Okapia > Okapia johnstoni. The sequence goes on from CM044309.1 coordinate 54,455,124, forward strand.
GAGTGCAAATGGACATCACATACTTGCTCCTTAAGCATCTTTTTTTTTTATTATTTTTTCTTAAGCATCTTTATTAAAGAGTGGAGGATGATATTCCCCCTGTTACTGATGAGAGACTCAGACAAGCCATGTACAACTGGCCCCCACACTCCCCGACTTGGCCGCCCAGGGCCCAAAGCACCTCCTTGTCCTTCCACCTCATCCGGCTGTGACCACAGCTTTTTTCCCCAGTGCATGTCTCTGTAGCACCCACAGATGTGAAATATCCGACCTGCTTTAAATTCTGACGCTGGGACGCTCACTTGAGAGTGTCCTCCTATTTCTCTCGAGCTCTGTGCCTCTCTCTTCAGGACGAGCTTGGTGAAGCAAATCGAATTCAACTTCCGATCACAAGCCATCACCTCTCCCAGAGCCACGGTGTCAAAAGAGCAAGAGAAGTTTGGAAAAGTACCCTTCGATTACGCCAGTTTTGATGCCCAGGTTTTTGGTAAACGCCCCCTTGTACAAACAGGTCGGAAAACACCACCATTTCCTGAATGTAAGCTTGAATTCCAATACTTATTCCAAAAAATGTGTCTTGTGTATGTGTGTGTTATGGGAGGGGATGCATTTAAATAGGTAATATACTATTCATTGGTAATATTCAGCAATATTTAATAGGCAATGTACTATTGCTGGGAGGAGAGAAAATATACAGTGAAATAAAATAAGAATAGCAATAATAAGTTAATCAGTACTATTGATATTACATGATGTTACACTGAATATGGTGAATAGTTCATGTTTTAATTATTCTACAAATATGGTGCCATTGTTGAATCTAAATACAGTAATTCTGACAAAATATTTAATTCTCATTTAGCCAGGATTGGGATTAGTACACTGAAAACTGCAATAGCTATTATAATACAGTAATTTTAATTCATATTAAAATTATGAAAATCTAATAGGTAAAATAGTGAAAGACTACTTAAAGTACTACTTGCATTAGCAAAAGCTTTCAGATTTAAGGTGGGAGAAAAAGTGAAAGGTCTAAGAGGAAACTCACAATTCAGAAATCAAGATTTTACTAGGGAAAAAAAGTGTGGCTATGGAGATGTTCACTCACAGATTTAAGAATTAATGCAGAAACATGTTCCTTCTCTAACAATGACACATCTGTATGGATGGTCATAGTGCAAAGGCACTTGTAACACATAAAACTTGATGTTTTTGCTAACCGTTTTCTCCAGTTGTTTAGAGTCCTTGAATATTCCAATGAAAAGGTGAGGTTTTCCACCTGGGAATAAATCCAGGAATGATTCTACAAAGGGAAATGATCCCCCAGTTGGAGTCCTCCGTAGACCATGAATTTTTTACAGCGTTGTGCAGATCCCTGGACTCCCTTTGATCTGACACATAGTTACCTGGATGTGGTGCTCTTAGGAACACAGAATGTTTCTCCCTTCTGTGATATGAATCACCAAATTTCTCAAAGAACTTGAATGCCATATAAAACCCAACAGTGGGTAAACAGACTGGGAAGGAGTGTGTCCATCAACTAGAATATATTGTACTCTAAAATATCGGTTTACCTGTTCTTACTAAAAATAAAGTATAGCCAACATAGGTAACCACTGACAACCTATTAGATTCAAGGGGAAAATTATATACACAAATACACACAGTGTTTTGTATCTATATGCAGATAGTTTTATTTTATATATATATAAAATATACACACATACATATATGTTTAGTTCAGGTTAAACTAGTTAATAAGAGCCTTCTAAATATTCATATAATATGGATACTGATTTAAAAAGTAGAATTTTCAGTGACATTTTTATAACTACAGGAATAACATTTGGTAATGTTTTAAACTATTTTATGAAAAATAATGATCAAATATTTAAAATAAACACTACACACAGTAAAACAGCCAAATGCCTTTATATCCCACATTAAATTTTGGATGTGCCTCCCAGTCCCTGAATGATGTTTGCAAACACCCAGAGTAAAGAGAAACATGTTTAATTCTCCCAGGGACACCCTGGTACCCATAGCAGAAGCATAAGGGAGGACTCAGCTTTGATAACTCAGTGCCTTTCTGTTCACCTTGAGAACTTGAGCTCAGTCCATCTCCCACTCACTGCCCTGCACCTGAACACAAAAATGAAGTAAAAAAAAAAAAAAAGCTTCATCATCTACTCATCTAGTCCACCAAGTTGGAGGAAGAGAAACTTCTACTGGTTTAAGCACAAAACAAACCTGTGTAACAAATAGCAAAACATGCAATTCTGCATCTAAGTATAAATTGTTAGTGTGAGAACAAATATGAAACAATCCATTTCCTCCACAGGGATCGCTGATTCTCGTACCTACACTCTTTGTGGATGTTGTGGCCTTAAGCCTCTTTAGTCCCTGATAAGTTTCACTAGCGTAGACTTGAATCTACCATATTTACCACCTGTGCTGCCAGAGCACGTGCCCAGTAACCTGAGTTAGAGTTTTTCCTCATAAAACGTGCAAATACAAAAAATATTAAGAGAATAGGCCTTCTTTCTCAGCAGTCACCTAGTTTGATCTGTGAACTCCAGTGAAAACCAATCTGAATAACCTTCATTTAAGGTACCCAGAGAAAATGGAGTGTGTTTCTATGTATTCTTCACGTATTTTCATGCAAGAAGTTCTGTCTTTCAAACAAGTCTATTTAATGAGTAAATCCATGTTTGTGCAATTGCTGATCAAACCTCTCTTCAACAGCGAAGCATTTTTCCAGTCCAGGGAAATTTCCCCCCCGGCTGCAGAGTGCGGGCGCCCACACACAGAGCCCAGGCCGTGCCAGCTCCTACGGCTCCGGCCAGCGCAGTGAAGACACCCACATCGCAGCAGCTGCGGCCATCCTGAACCTGTCCACCCGCTGCCGGGAAGCCGCCGACATCCTCGCCAACAGACAGCAGGGTCTGCACGCCAAGGTAGGCAGGCCAAGAGCCCGGAGGGGGGCCAGAGGCTCACCATGAGGATAGGCTGCCTTCGCAATCCTGGCCATGCTCACCACTCCCGTGGCCTGGCCCCCTTTGTCTTGGGAAGGGGCGAGCTTGGTGGGTTCAAGAAGCAGGAAGACCACAGAAGCTGGGTTGGGGGGTGTGGAGACTGGGCTGGGGAGCCCAGTGGATTCCAAACCTCTTTTTGTGTTTGGGTCCTGGCCACAGTGGCATGAACACAGACAGCACTAGAATCTGTCTGAACAGCGGAAACTGTTCGCTGTCTGAGAATCAAAGATGGTAGGATGTGTTTAATGAAACCGCCACTTGTAAAACATGGCAAAATTCATGACATCTCATTACTTTGTGTGGAACCATCATAGAGCATAAAATGGTCTGAGATGCTGTAGTTTTCTTGAAGGACATCATAAAACCTGGGTCCATTAAGTCAGTAAGAGAAGGATCAAGGGCTCTTGAGAGCTCAGGGCCCAAATTCAAATCCAGAACCAAATTCTAGGAAGTTGCTGAAGATTCCCATCTTTCTGGAGCTCACAAAATTAATCACCTTTCTCTAATAACCTCTCCTCTCCAACTAACAAGGAGAAGTAGACATCTGTGTTTCGGATGTCTTGATGAAAATAAAAACCAAAGATCCTTTGTGTGTTGGCTTTTGAGAAGGAAGTTGTGATGCTCCAGAGTAACAGTGACCCTCAGATGAACTGGCTGCAGGCAGCGAGAACCAGTAACTTCTGTCTACACGGAAGGCTGTTAAAAGAAATTGTTTTCCTACCTAGCTGGCAGAAACTAGCTGACAGAGCATGCCCAGGCTGGTTTGGAGAAGAGGGAAAGTGTTAGTCACTCAGTCGTGTCCAACTCTTTGCAACCCCATGGACTGTAGCCTGCCAGGCTCCTCTGTCCATAGGATTCTCCAGGCAAGACTGCTGGAGTGGGTAGCCATTCCTTTCTCCCGGGAATCTTCCAGACCTAGGGATCAAACCTGGGTCTCCCGCGTTGCAGGCAGATTCTTTACCGTCTGAGCCACCAAAGAAGTGGTGATTAGAGAAGAGAGTTCCCCTTGCTCTGGGTGGAAGGTGCCTCAGTTAAACTCTAACCCAAACTCAGTGAGCACAGGCATTGTCTCCCCTTTCCCTTTAAGCTCAGCCCGTCCTGGTGCAGTCAGCTGCTCACCTGTGTGCGTGCCAGGCCTTCAGGAGAGCAGGGCACACAGTGGCATGGCGCATTTGACAGAAGAATCAGAATTAGCTTCTGGACAGGTCTGAGCCAAGTAAACCCCAGGAAGAGTTGGTGGCCAAAAACCACTCAAAAACCATTTTAAACAAATGAGTTCCTTACACAAAGAAAAACACATTGCCTCAAAAATATAAAGAAAACTTCAATTTCCCCAGAAATTACAGTCAGAGATTATTTACATAAATGAATGATTTTGGGTCCTTTAGAATGTAACTTTGGTTATTCTTAAATTCATTTTTAAAAATCTGAATGCATTTCTCCTTTTTAAAGGGATATTCTAATGTGCAGCTCATTGGAGTGATACTAGACTGTCTTCATTCTTATTTGCTTTATTGTCAGTTTAGGCTGTCATGTAAGAATAAAGGGGCTTCCCTGGTGGCTCAGCAGTAAGAAATCCACCTGTAATGCATGAGACATGAGTTTGATCCCTGGATCGGGAAGATCTCCTGGAGGAGGGCATAGCAACCCACTCCAGTATTCTTGCCTCTAGAATCCCATGGACAGAAGAACCTGGTGGGCTACAGGCCATGGGGTCTTATTAAAGAGTCAGACATGACTGTAGTGACTGAGTACACACACACACACGTAAGAAAAGTGCCAATATTATAATGGTTAATGGTACTTAAATTTACTTGAGTGAATGGTTGTAGGGTGAAGGCTTTTCCTCTACGCAGATAGATACAGTTTGGTTCCTCCGAATTTTTGCCTTTTACCTCTGTATTTTCCATGTTCTATCAATTGCTGAAGCCAAGCAGTGAATCCAACAAAGATGACAGGAACCCCCCAAATGTCCGAGCCCCAGAACTGTCAACCACACCTTAACTGCAGGAGCCCAACCATGGATGAGACCATAAGAGTGGAAGGGGCAGAAAGTGTGGCAGTCGGCTTTTAGAGAATCTGTGATGCTGGTAGTTTTCAAAACCTTTTTCCCATGAAAATGGTCTCGTTGGACGTCGTGGGTGGTAAACAGGATCAGTGTGGCCCCCTGCACTGTCACCTTATGTCCCCCTCCTCCAGGCCTGCATTTGCACACAACTCGAACGGCTTGCAGAATTCTATCCTGGTTGAATTCTATTTTCTGACCATAAAAGAGAACCTCATACATTCCTGAAACCACATAAAGTAATTATTGTAGGAAAAAAAAGAGAGAGAGAGAGAAAAAAAAGCCAAAGTAATTAACCCTGAAATATGGGCTCCAATCCAGCAGTGCCCTGTGCCGGCCGTTTCTGTTGTCCGCAATGCCCTCTGCTCCGTGCCCTTTGTTTCATGTAGGATTTAAGTGTAAACAATCTCACTCTGCACTGAATACTAGCCTGATTCTCTCTCCACCAGGATGCGGGGCTTCCTCTATGGTGGGTGTTTGGTGTGTTTGTTTTTGCTGATCAGAATCCAGAGACCTCTTGTGTTCTTAGTTTGTAAAGAAGGATATAGAAATACATGGCTTTTCCCCATTCTTGACTTCTAGAGCTGAGCATAGAAGCACTGTTGATGGACTAGAGAGATTCTGGAAGGAGGATTCAGCTGTTAAAACTGGAAAGTCTATAGGTGCTGGGCTGCCCAACAGAGTAGAGTCCCTCAGAGACCCTGCCTTCAAGGAGCTTATGGTCAGAGAAGGAAGAAAAAAGTGGTCACCGTAGGTGGAAAGCAAAGTCTTCAGAGGGGCCTTTCCTGAGGTCCTGGGGAGGTGTGGGTGACTCTTTATGGAATTTGACCAGAACTTTGACAAAGGATTTATTTTCTTCTGCCTCCATCTGGTCCTTTCCTACCCCTAGTGAGCTTCTCTGAAGTTGTTTAAAGAGCCCGAGAGGAGAACAAGTTACGAATCTTGCATGTGGGCATGACTTTGTTAAAATCAAACCAAAGGACACTGACCTTGAGACTGCCTTCATACCCACTCATCAGGGCTAATACAAATTATTTCAAGCTATGTGCAAAGTCATAACTCACCCCAAGTTTGGCAGGATATCTGAATTCGTGATATGCAGTATCCCTACTCTTGTGGAAGATAAGAGGGCAGAGGCAAACCTCAGGGAGGCAAGAGAACCTCTTCCAAAAAGAATGAAGAATGTTATGAACATTCTGAAGTGTTCTCCTTCCCGAGTTTCTCAGCCTGAAAGTCTGCCTACCCCACACGCCTCCTTCACACCCGCCCAGCCATGGGTGGAGGTGCCAGGGCAAACACTGTCAGTCACTGCCCAAGCTCATGTCCATTACATCCTGAAAGAAGATCTTAGAAAGAATTGCTTCTGTTAAAATCCAATCCAGCACTTACACAGCATGTCCACACCGCCTAAATCACCTGTGGGTGTTTTAAGTATCTCTTTGAGAAATCAAGTCAGAGAAAAATTAGTAATAGCAATACTGAGTGGAGATCATTGTGGTTACGGACACTTTTGTTTGAAGAATGAGCCACAGTGTGATACTAGAACTGTCCTTGGTCCTGAGATTTGTAGCCTGTTCTTCCTTTCCATGTGGAATTTGCAAAACATAGATGTGAGTTTGCAAAACCTAGATGGACCACAGCTTCAGACATTCCCCCTTGAGTCTGGAGATGGTGCTCCTGAGATGAGCACAGGACTGAGGAGAACCAGGCAGCAGGAGGAGTGAGCAGCGAGGGTTTGCAGAGTCCACTCCATCCTCCTTCCTCCCTATCTTCCTCCTCCTCCTCCTCCTCCTCCTCCCTTGTCAGCAGAGGTAGGAACAGGCACACAGTCTATCTTTATCCCAATCGCTGCTGCTTGCCAAGTGTTCTGTTGTTTGTTTTGGTGTTTTCCCCACCTGTTTAGACAAAGTGGCATATGCACAGTGTGCCTTAACAGAAAACAAAAAATTGACACTTGCTTGAAATGTTTAAAGTTCAAAGTCTGTTTTGTGCTTGAACAAGGCCGAGAAACAACACACTATCACATCGCCACTCCTGCTGCCTTCTCTCAGAAATAGCCCGGCGGCTCTGGGGGTGGTTAGAATCCAAAATCAGCCTTTTTCAGTAACTTTAATGTGAAGTCAGATGCTGCTGCACAATGTGAGTGAACTGCTCTGAGGGACTGTAGTCAGGATCTCAGGGAACCAGCAATGTGTGTGGGGAAACCACCTCTTTGGTTTCGTGTAGAACAGCTTAGGGAGGTCTGTTAGAGTCCAAAACCCCAATCAAATTATGGTTATTATCAGTTGTGTTGTTTATTGAACACCTACTATGTGCCATGCACTGTAAATGAGCCCTCTGCCCATAATGATTTGCTGTGTGCTTAGTCGCTCAGTCGTGTCTGACTCTGTGCGACCCCATGGATTGTAGCCTGCCAGGCTTCTCTGTCCATGGAATTCTCCAGGGAAGAATACTGGAGTGGGTTGCCATGCCCTTCTCCAAGGGATCTTCCCAACCAGGGATTGAACCCAGGTCTCCCGCATTGCAGGCGGCTTCTTTACCATCTGAGCCACCGGGGAAGTCCAAGAATACTTGAATGGTATCTCATTTTCTAGGTGAATGAAGTAGTGCAGAGATATTAAATAATTGCCCCTAAGTGGCACAGCTATGACTGTAGGAGATAAAACTTGAATTCATGCCTAACTTTTAATCTCCTTGATGAATTTATCATTCCCTGGTGTACAAACTACTGGTCTACCAAGAGTTTTCACTGTGACTTCAAGTGTCAGACAAAGATTTAGGGGAAAAGATTATAAATTTAGCTTCCCTGGTGGCTCAGATGGTAAAGGATCTGCCTGCAGTGCAGACATGGGTTCAATCCCTGGGTCGGGAAGATCCTCTGCAGAAGGGAATGGCAACCCACTCCAATATTCTTGCCTGGACAATTCCATGGGCAGAGGCACCTGGTGAGCTACAGCCCATGAGGTTACAGAGATTCAGACATGACTGAGCAACTAACACAACAACACTTTAATTTTATACCTTCTTTCAGTCACTTACATCTCCTCTGAATTCCATCACAAGATTTGTATTGGTGTATCTCACAAGTCATACTCTTGATAGTAATTAATATCTAATTGCTATTTTAGTAAGAATAAGATGTTTTCAGTTCATCTATTTTATTCATTTATTCATTTACTTTTTTGAGGTATGTGTGATCTTAGTTCCCTGACCAGGGATCAAACCCATACCCCCTTGTAGAAGCACAGAGTCTTAACCACTGGACCACCAGGGAAGTCCCCATTTGTTTATTGTTAGTACCTTGCCTACCTTTTTTTGGGGATAGGCAAGAGGATTTTATTTTTTTATATTAATTAGATTTTTAATTTAATTTTTATTTTATATTATAGTTGATTTACAGTGTTGTATTAGTTTATGGTATACAGCAAAGGGATTCAATTGTACATACATATATATCCATTCTTTTCAGGTTCTTTTCCCATGTAGATTATTACAGATTATTGAGTAGAGTGCCCTGTGCTATAAATAACTTGGGATTAACATATACACACTTGTCCTCTGAAACATGTTTTCCAAGTAGGCAGGGTATTGTTAACAAGGACTTTCTGTATAGCACAGTGAACTGTATTCAATACCCCGCCTGCTTTGAAGACATGTTTCAACATGAGGAAGATGTTTCCCCAGACAAACCCCCTGAATCAGGAACAGAAGAGCCTCAGTAGAGACATGGAGCAGAAACCCGTCTGCAGACCCCCTCCCCTTGCACTCGCCTTAGCCCTGTCACAATACAAGGAGGTGGTTCAGCCTCTCCTTATTAACAATGGAAAATATGCCAAATAAGGAAAACAAGGCTATCTTATTCTACCAATGTCTTGGAAGTTAATGCTCTTCATAATCAGAACATTTAAAGTAAAATTACAATTTTGTTTCTTTACTTTGTCACCATCTTTGAATGTAAGATAATTTTTTATTATTGAAACAATATAATATTATCATTTTTCTGGGAAATATTTGAGGAAAAGAGCCCTTAGCCTATCCTCACAAGAATTTCTGTGTTTTCCCTTTTGTTCTTCTTCAGAAAACGATTTTCTCCCCATTTTCCCTAGTTGTAAGTGTAGCCAGAATTCCAGGTTGTCTCCTGCTTTCAGTGGCATAAGTCTTTTCCCTGTTGTAACAAAGTCCTTGAAATTATCATTCTACTGATCACATAATGTGCCAGTTAATAGGTGCAGTGTAATACTTTCCCTCTGTTGGCAGACATCTGAGTCACTACTGATTTTATACTACAGATAAGGCTTATAATAGATAATCACCTCAACTTTCAGCTGAATAATAATTTATAATTGTATAATTTCATATATAAATTATATAAACTAAAATAACAATTTATAGTCTATTTCACTAAAAATGTCCTATATGTATCAAATAAGCTTCTTGAAGGCAGAGACACTAGATTTTTCCATTTTCTTTTGCCTTAAATATAGTGGCTTGAAAATGTTGCATGCTTTCTCAATCCTTTTGAGAATCAGCACATCACAGGGAACATCTCTAACTCACAAGTGGCTGAATTACATGGTCACTGATGTTGCTCCCAGGTTGGAGAGTATATGAGCAGTGTTAGACCAGACTCAAGAAGCTTAAAATTCAAACGATTAAAATAAGATCTAAAACAGCCCTTTGAGAAATGAGCATCTTAGGAGTCGGGCTGGGGGTCCCTGTCTGCGTAGGGCTGTCCTCTCCTCCTCCTATGGCCTCTCCCACCACCACCAACCCCTCCTCATTGTCCTGCCATGTGGAGCTTCAAGCACAGAGAGAAATGATGTCTATTGATACTGCTCTGAATAAAATCCATGCAGTAAACGTGTGATCCACCCATCCATGGGCAGAAAGGGGCCCTTCTCTGGTGCTGTGTGTAATTGTCGAGTGCATCTGTGAGCTCACTTAAAGCCCATCTGTACCCGCATGGCCGGCTGCTACCCACCCTCCCCTTCCCCAGCACGGTCAGGTGCTCAGAGCAGCCGGCTGGGGCACGGGACACAGAAAACCACCTCTTTCAAACATTAGGAATGATTTTTTTTTTCAATCAGCCCATGATTACTCAAGATGTAGAACCACCACAACTCTGAGAATCTCTGTTTTTTTTTTTCCTCATTTACTCATTGGAAGTTTTTTTTTTCCCTGTAAAAACTAAACTATATATTAGTGTTGTCTTGGAATAGTTGGTATTTTTTTTCAGCAAGCTCGAATCTGCACTATTTATGGGTTTTGCACTATAAAACGCTGCAGCCCAGTCACGTGGCTCCTTTTTCCTAAGCCATCTGTCACAGAGGTCTGGAATTTTATGTGAATGTTGGTTGTGCAGTCTTAACCCAAGTTTTTTATTTTTTTATGAAAAAAATGTCAGCAACTACAATATTTAGCATTTTACTTTACATTGGCCATTAAACTTGATTGCTATAGCTCTGTTTCATTGCTATAGTCACATATCAGCGCTGAAGCCAAAAGTTGTTTTGATGTGCTTGTGGCAGACTGCATTGTATCATGGAGAGAGTGTGCAGCACAGATATGGTTAATATCTTGGATTTTTGTAACTAAGGTTTATTAATGCTGGTATAAAAACGTATTTGATATTATACAGATGGCATAAGATGTGGTGGTTACTAAGTTATTATCCTGGATAAGCTCTACTGTGAAATTCAGGGCTTAAAACTATCACAGGAGATTAAACTATTTACTAAAAAGGACAGAAAGACAGGACGAAAGCATCTTAGTACACATACATTAGAAGTGTATTTACCTCCCATAGATATCGTAAAGCATCTTTACCTGAGAGACTGAGAACAAAAACTTTGCAGGTAAAACAAGCAGACAGAAGAGATGCTTTTATTTCTTAATTCAGCAACAGTACAGTGGATCTCATCTCAGTGGGAATGTTGGGGAGAGGGTAGGGGCAGAGTGTAACTGGGAGGTTAAAATAAAACCCTGGGAAGTAACTGTTAAGGATTTTAGGAACATATTCAGGGAAGTCTCCTGCTTTTCCAGCCAAAAGGAACAGAGGAGAGACATTGTCTAGAAGTTAATTGTGAACTGACGGATGGCAATGAGAAAACCGGGAAGGTATTCCTTTGACCCACTTAGGAGGGTAAAAGCTCGCTCTCCGAGCATCCTGGGAGTTACTGTCTGGCAGCGTTGACGATTGAGGACCGTGCACGCCATCCTCGGGCACGTGACTTGTGGAAGGGCCAGGATGCATGGGGACCTTGTTGGCACTTGAACCTTAAAAACAAAACGAAGCTTTGCCAAGGTCTCCCGAGGAGAAATGTCGTGAGGCAGAATTAAAGTCTCATACTGAGTATCTGGAAAATAATCACCTTTATTCTGGAGTTTTCAGTGTAGAACTTAACCTCCTACCCCCACCCTGGTCATGCTGCCAGCTGCCACCTCACGGCCCCAAGGGGGAACTAGGCTTGCACTGCCCACCTCCCCCCAACCGGCCCCCCACGAGTTAACCAAGCTTTTCTGGTTCAAGTCACCCAGGGTAAAATGTCACTGTCACAGTAATCGAATATGGTTCTAATATTCCCCAATAAAAATTCTCTCCCAGCTGGTTGTTTTTTGCATGTTTTTCATGTTGGGAGGGGGATAGTGTGTCTCTTTATTAACTCCAGTGTTAATGCTTTAAAGGATGAATTGGGAGTGATAATTGTGCAAACTAGAAAGGAAGATTTAAAGCTAAACTTTAAAAAAAAAAAGATAAAATAGGTTTAGCCAGTACATTTAGTATTTGGACCATCTTACTTATATTTAGGCTTACATTGCTTAAACCCAGAAACACGAAACTCCCTAATGGGGCTGCTCTGAAAAGTCTGCCTAAGAATTGAACATTAACCAAAGCGAATCAGAAAGCGAGATTTAAAATCAGATATACTTCCATAAAAGCTTGCATTTAAAATGATCCCTTAAAAGCCCCACATGGCCAGGCTACCACTGCAAACTGCTTACATGGTTTTTTGTTTGTGGAAGACGGAAGAGGAGAAAGAGGTACTGTTCCACTGTCAATCAATAAGTTGGAGACAGAGCGTGATTGGAGAGCATGGTCCACTTATTCCTCCTGCACCATTTCTCACCATCCTATTTAGATAATACGTAATTCTGTAGCTGGTTTTCAGTTTTGGTAAAGCGATGATTTTAAATTTCAGGAAGTATTTACAAATGAATTCAACATTTCCCACCCCTTGCCTTAAACGAGATGTCATTAGAGTCTGTCATATCATCGTTAAGGGTTGAGTTGTGTGCGCTGAGAGGTGGTGTCATCTATCCTAGGGACATGGCAGCCTGTGAGCCGTGAGCCCACGCGTCTCTGCACCAAAGGTTGAAACACGAGAGCAAATCTGTATAAGGATGCTTCTTGTCAAATTCCCTTCTGTGGTTTCGCGGAGGAATGGTGTGGGCATCCCTACGTGCAGAGCCATAGTCCAAGGACTGATCCTGGCTGTCGGGTGTAGCAGCTGTGGCAACCCCAGAGTTGTGGGCTGGGTTATCCTTGGAAGTGGCGTCACCCTGGAAGTCAGATGTTGTGCAGGAAGCCATCAGCTTCCTCTCATGGCTGGAGCCCCCGGGTGGGTCTGATAAGCCCTGACTCAGTGTCATTCCAAAGAGTTCACGGCCACACCCTCCACTGGTTAGACTCTGGGTCACTGCACATGTGACCCCAGCTTTCCTGCAAGTGATTCTGTCTGTCCTAGGGAGGTGCTTGGTGCTTGCCAGCTGACGTGTTTGAAGAACTGAAGTAGACATTTGGAAGTAAGCATCATCCCCCTTTTTCAGCTTTGTGAAGCTCAGAGACTTTGGAGGGAGGCTAATTTGATTTTAGCATATACTTTATTTTTTACTGAAGTATAGTTTTTTTACAATATCATATAAGTTTCAAGAGTACAGCACAGTGTTCAGATACATATACATACACATACAGATACACATACATATATAGATACATATACATATACATATACATATACATATACATATACATATACATATACATATACATGGGCTTCCCTGGTGGCTCAGACGGTAAAGAATCTACCTGCAATACAGGAGACCAGGGTTCGATCCCTGGGTCGGGAAGATCCCCTGGAGGAGGAAATGGCAACCCACTCCAGTATTCTTGCTTGGGAAATCCCATGGATAGAGGAGCCTGGCGGGTTACAGTCCATGGGGTCACAAAGAGTCGGACACAACTGAGCGACTAACACTACTCACTCTACATATATACGTGTGTGTGTGTGTGTGTGTGTGTATTCTTTTTCAGATTCTTTTCCCTTACAGACTATTACATAATACTGAGTATAGTTCCCTGTGTGACTTTAACATCTTCCTTAACATCTCTGGGCATGAGTCATTGTCAATGGCAGTGATCACAAGATTGGGGTGTTTCCTGTTCCCCTTCTCTCCTTCCCTCCCTTCTCCCCCTCCTGCACTTTCACAGGCATCCCCATGTCCAGTAAGACTGGTCCTGAGGACGTAGGACACCTGTCTGGTAGGAGGACAAACCTGTAGCCAAGCTCCTGGATAAGTGAGCAGCTGAGTAGGCATGCAGAGTAGCTGGGGATGGGGGGCTGGAGGAGCCTCCAGGACACAAGGCAGGTCTGCATCTCCATCACCATCAGCCACACCTTCCCAGGAAGGCGGGGGTCTCCCACAGCAGCAGGTTAGACTCTGCCATGTGGGGCTTAGTCACAGTCCTTCTGCTTGGCTTTTAAAAGTTCACCCAAGTATTTAGGGATGGTTTGAGTTAATCTATCATAACACTACTTTAGAAAAACTTCCTTAAATCGTACACATTCAACTCTAATGTAAAACAGACCCTGCAAATTGCAAGAAGCTGGTTTGCCTCAGGTGGTGATTGAGAATTGGTGAACATGAAATTAAAGGACGCTTACTCCTTGGAAGGAAGGTTATGACCAACCTAGATAGCATATTTAAAAGCAGAGACATTACTTTGCCAACAAAAGTCCGTCTAGTCAAGGCTATGGTTTTTCCAGTGGTCATGTATGGATGTGAGAGTTGGACGGTGAGGAAAGCTGAGCGCTGCAGAATTGATGCTTTTGAACTGTGGTGTTGGAGAAGACTCTTGAGAGTCCCTTGGACTGCAAGGAGATCCAATCAATCCATCCTAAAGGAGATCAATCCTGGGTGTTCATTGGAAGGACTGATGTTGAAGCTGAAACTCCAATACTTTGGCCACCTCATGCAAAGGGTTGACTCATTGGAAAAGACCCTAATGCTAGGTAGGATTGGGGGCGGGAGGAGAAGGGGCCGACAGAGGATGAGATGGTTGGATGGCATCACCGACTCAATGACATGGGTTTGGGTAGACTCCTGGAGTTGGTGATGGACAGAGAGGCCTGGCATGCTGAAGTTCATGGGGTTGCAAAGAGTCGGACACAACTGAGCGACTGAACTGAACTGAACTGAACTGAACATGTGTCTTTGTCCTTCTCCGCATTCCCTGGTCAGTCCAGCTCATGCAAAGTCCCCAAAGTTACACCTTGTTTATGTCATTGCTGTATAATCCAGAAATGTGCCCACATTCACACTTGCTATCACTCCACACTGGGGTCCGAGGTGGAGATGAGGTGGTGGGGGTGGATCCTCTGGAAGCACAACCCGAATGAGAGCAAGGATGGTGATTCTCCTGAGTCAGGGACACCCCCAGTCCAGGAGAACCCCTATTGCCAACCAGTCCCCTGCCTAAACCATTCTCAATGGAGGGCA